>SEYY01014287.1:15000-18099 GCA_009176605.1 Armadillidium nasatum | reverse complement strand
AAGTAAAGATGAAATCGAAAATTTCTGATTCAAAAATATAATTCAAATATTTGTTAACGTAACTTCCCACTGTGTCTAAAAAGACACGCGGAAAAATAACACCCTATAAAATTTATTTCACTAATAAAATATTCGTTTTCGCACTTTCAGCATACAGTCCAATTACTAATAAGTAAAAAAAAAAAAAAAAAACTTATCCAAACATATAAGTACCCCAAAAAACACTTATAAGTCAATGCATGTCAGCACTCACGCTCATCAAAAATTTTACTACTGAAATTATTGCGTGTAGAAACGAAAAATAAAAAAATTTGAGCCAAACATTGCCATAAATAGCTAGAAGAATCATTCCTTAGAATAACCATTGGTACCAAATGCAAAAAAAAATTTAAAATATATTATTTTTTAAATATTTTATGAGATCATGTTTTACGTGTCTAAATAGACACAGTGGGCATTAATGGGTTAATACGTAAATATGAACAAGGAAGCTAAAGTTTCATAATCATGATAAAATTGGACAATCACTTGAACAGGAAGAACCTTATTGGAACTCACACTTCAAACATAGACAATGATAAACCTTCTGACCTTTGGTGCTATTATTAAAAAAATAGATTCAGATAGTTAAATAATAATTTTCATATATTTTCTAGGAGAATTATGGATACTTGTGGAATACTGCAAATATGGAAACCTTTTGAAGTTCATCCAGAGAGCTAAGAATCAGTTTATTAACCAAATCGACCCTGTCACAAGTGAAATCGATGTAGGCAGAACATCTCCATTCCCAAATGATCCTTTGTCAGCAACGTCGCTTGGATGCAGTATCGAGTACGTTTTAGTTTGGAAGAAATATAATTGCTTTCGTTATTATTATCGCGTTGTTGTATTTATTTTTGATGATGTTGAAATAGTAGTAGTAGTTGAAAGAGCAGTACTATTTTTTTTGTTTAAAAGTACTAGTAGTTATATTAATAGACGAATTAGTAGTTTTTCTCTTTTTCGTAATATGAATGGTAGTTTTTGCTGCTGCAATAAGAGTGATAATTGTTTAATTTATTGTTGTAAAGTTCATAAAAGTTATTTTCGTTGAAAGAGTAGTAGTAACTTATGATGTAATAATAGAAGTTGTTGTAACTTTAATTGTAGTAGTTTAGTTTTAGTTTCTTTAGGTTTAGGAAAAGAGTGTTTTAGTGGTTTCACCAATAACAATGCTTATATTTTTCTAATGTTTTAAATTTGTATTGATGGGGTTTGATTTACTTTTGTGTGTTTATCACAAAGTTCTTTTACTTTAATTAATTAAAAAAATTTAAGTTTAAGAAGTTTTTTTGTTGATTACTAGGGAAGGTGCATCATCAGTTTCTAAGATAAATATTTGTCAAAACGTCTTAATTTTTCGTTTTATTATCGAAGTTTATTTTTTATTTCCTAATATCTATTTTAGATCTTCTTTAAGCCTTAAATAAGTTTTTATTGTGGACATAGGTTTTGTTTCTTAGTTTAGTTGCATGTTTACCTTTGTGTTTTTAGTTTTATGCTGATAACAGTTGCTGAAATGAAGGATTTGCAGTGACGTTGGCTCTTTTTAGACTTTATTAATGTCATTGCCTTTCTTTCTAATTTCAAATCTGTAGAATACCACCTGTCTAACTCTCACCCAAAGCTTTTTTTCCAGTCTGAGACTCAGTCAAACATTCATTCCCTTAACTCTTTTAATATATATAACTATGGTTTATATTATGTTTTACAATATAAAAAACTGACTCTCTATATTTACAGTAATATTGTTTCTGCTACTGTTTCCTATTATAGCAGATTTCCAAGCCATGATTTTTTAAAATATATTATTACTTCTCTAGAAACTCTTACATATCATCTAAATACTGAAGTCTTATTTTAATTTCATTTGGTTGAGGACCCTTACTATCGTTCTAGGAAGGGGGAGGCTAAATCATTCAGCATTCTTAACGATCTTAAGCAATAGATATGCGTATTTCTGATTGTATAAAAGAGTTCTTGAATAAATCCGATTTTAGTTTAACAAATAGCCCCTCTCTATGTAAATATTCTACTTTTTCTTCTATCAGTAAAATTGATCATACTAATATCCCTCAATTTTAAAGATTTCTCTTCAACAACTCCATTTTATCTTCAAAGTATCTTCTAGTCCTATGAAAAAGCTGATTGAAAAAGTATTGCGTCACTTCTACGTTAACTATAACTGAAAAAACTGCTTTGCCTCTGAATGTGCTTCAGCTTCTGAGCAAAATTTAGTGATTGTAATCATTGATGGAATGATAGGTTCATTCATTCTTGATCTAAATCTTTCTTTCTTCAAAATCAAAAGTTTCATCGTGTTTACTCTTAGCATCCAGACTAAAGAAATGTTTTTCGAGTTTGGTAAATTTCTCCTTTTACAATCACTTTCGCTAACATCTCAAACAACTTCTGTAAATCTGCTTTTTCCTCCTCTCTTTTCGCTCTGATAGTTCTGTTGCTAACTTTCCTAGAAAAAAAGGTCAGTCTCCTTTGCCTCTTGTTTTCCTTTAATTCTTCATGAACTACTCTTGTAATTCTCTACTACTTTTTCTCTCTTTAGGATTCTATGCCTTTACTTTAGTTACTTATATTAGGTGCGTGGGTTTTCTAAAATCTCTGAATGTTTGAGATTGAGAGACAATTGGTACTAATAGCATTCCTGACCACGCTTTGACTGACTTCTTAGCTGGCGCTGGTTCTCTTTCAGCTGTACTTTCTATACCTCATTACTAACATATTCCAAAAGTGTTAGAAGCATGCAACTTCAAACCTATACTATTAATAAATAACTACCTTGTTTTCCTTTAATTCCTTCATGAACTACTCTTGTAATTTGACTACTTTTTCTCTCTTTAGGATTCTATGCCTTTACTTGTAGTTACTTATGATTAAGTGCGTGGGTTTTCTAAAATCTCTGAATGTTTGAGATTGAAGACAATTGGTACTAATAGCATTCCTAGCTTTGACTGACTTCTTAGCTGGCGCTGGTTCTCTTTCAGTGTACTTTCTATACCTCATTACTAACATATTCCAAGAGTGTTAGAAGATGCAATC
>SEYY01014287.1:0-10000 GCA_009176605.1 Armadillidium nasatum | reverse complement strand
GATTGTTTCATTTTATGTCATTTGAAGTATGATTTTAAAAATTTATTGAACTCTTTTTTTATTGTTTTTATTTATGGAATTTGAAGTACGATCTTAAGAACTTTATGAGAAAATGTATCAATCGACATACATCACCTTCTATCCAGTCCAATTCCAAAGAATTCATCTTTCATTATCAATTTCATTTTGAAAGGCATCCTCACACAACAATAATTATAATTAATTGACGCTAGAATAACGGTCTCTGGAAACAAACACACACCTTATTCTTTCTCGAATTTCTGAATTGGAATAAAGAAGTTGGATTGTTTTCATTGCCTCAAAAACTCGGTTTCCTCATTCTACTAGATATAATTTTCCACATAACTGTTGATATCTACTTTGAAAAACAACACCCAAACTTTTGTCTGTCCTAAATATCATTTGTATTTATCTTTTTTCCTTGATATTTCTTGAAAGGATTACATTATTTGACTTTCTAAAACATACTTCTAAAATGTTGGGTATTCTGAGACGTCTTGAACTTTTCTTCACGTCACCTCAGTTGTTTCTGAGGTGATTTTCCTGCATTGATTATTCTTCACTCATCTGAGGTGGTTCCATTCACACATTTCTCATTAAAAAGGTGCAGTATATGACTGCCTTATCAACTATTTTGCTCTCATTAACTCTCTTCAGTCTATTTCTTTTTAATTTTGCTCAAGTTCTGTTATGTTATCTACAGTAAATATCATATTTTCTAAGTTTATTTCAGTTATCTATTACAAAAATCCAGATGTAATTAAAATTTCATATCTAAATCATTTGAGGTCTTTTTATAACATTTCCATCAGATTGATGATTTCTTCTTTGTTGATGCATATAATTACTTTATAATTAATAATACGTCATAAAATAAATCAAGTACCAAATGGTCATTGATTTCTTTTCAATGTTTGGATTAATTTTATATACATTTGTTTATTCAATGCTTAGCATACTAAAGCACAAATTTTTATTAAAATTTATAATCGAACTTTATTATTTTTATTATTATTATTTTAAGTTATTTTTATTTTTTTATTTTCAGTTATTTTATTATTTATACCTTTATTACATTTTATTACTGAGCATTATTATGATTACCATATAATTATTTTTTTTTATACAAATTGTTTGCATTGTCTTCATTACAAAGAATCCTCATGATCAGCAACCAACGTCGTTGTCTTTATCTCTCATTGTTATTTTTATTATAATAATTTTATTCTTGGTTCTTATTGTTTCTATTGTAAATTTATCCTAATCAATGATCATAATACTCTTAACAGCCCTCCCATTCAATATTTTTACAAATTTCGTCTTTGTGAGTTTCGACTATGCTCAACTTTCTGACTGCAGTTTTGCATTAAATATTCAAATGATGCTCTATGCCATTAGGACTTTTTCATAACAAATTTTATAATTATTACAATTATTTTCATAACTCTTAAAATTTTATTTATTTATTTATTTTTTTTATTTTTTTTTTTACTAAATGATACCTATTAACCAATGTCAGCCAAAAAACTTAAAAATAATCTATCATGTATAATTATCATTATTATTATTATTATTATTATTATTATTATTATTATTATTATTATTATTATTATTATTATTATTATTATATTATTATTATTATTATTATTATTATTATTATTATTATTATTATTATTATTATTATTATTATTATTATTATTATTATTATTATTATTATTATTATTATTATTATTATTATTATTATTATTATTATTATTATTATTATTATTATTATTATTATTATTATTATTATTATTATTATTATTATTATTATTATTATTATTATTATTATTATTATTATTATTATTATTATTATTTATTATTATTATTATTATTATTATTATTATTATTATTATTATTATTATTATTATTATTATTATTATTATTATTATTATCATTATAATTATTATTATACGAAACTTTTAAGTCAACGTCCGACTCTAACACCAGAAAATGTATTTCCATTTTTATTCGTATAATTTTATTTAAAATCTTTCATCGGATCAAATCAACAAAATTTAAATTCAAAATCATTTTCCGCAGGAGAAAATTTCTTTCTGTAATTCTTCAGCTCCTCTGTCAGGATGTAGACATTACGAGTTGCCTCCCGCCGACCATACACCTAGAAAAGAAAGTTCAATCTCTGACAGTGACTACGATTTTACTTACAGTATCTTTATTAATTCGGATATGGCTACATATTCACAGCCACAATCTTCACCTGCATCTCCATCTAAGTCAGGTAGGAAAACCCCATTATTATTATTATTATTATTATTATTATTATTATTATTATTATTATTATTATTATTATTATTATTATTATTATTGTTATTATTATTATTATATATTCATGCTTGATTTTTCTTAGACTGTCAAGTAGAGCCAATATCTTCTGATTCAGAGAATATACCAGGGGTTTCTGCCCCTTTAACCACAACAGATCTTCTTTGTTGGGCGTGGCAAGTAGCCAATGGGATGGAATATCTTTCTAGTAGAAAGGTATGTTCATAATAATAATAATAATAATAATAATAATAATAATAATAATAATAATAATAATAATAATAATAATAATAATAATAATAATAATAATAATAATAATAATAATAATAATAATAATAATAATAATAATAATAATAATAATAATAATAATAATAATAATAATTAATAATAATAATAATTAATTAATTAATAATATTATTATTATTATTATTATTATTATTATTATTATTATTATTATTATTATTATTATTATTATTATTATTATTATTACTGGTAGTTGTAGTAGAAGTCACAAAAGTTACCAGTTTGACATATTTTGTAAAAACTGACAAACTGTATTCGGTATTGTATCAGTCGTGTTATGTTAACAGATATACTTTAACTGCAAATAGATTTTTCTTATCAAAAATTTTCTATATATATTTTTAACATCTATTTTTCAGTATTATAGATTCTATTACGATAGTTACTCGGAACAAATTTTTTTGACAATAATTTATTGGCCTGAAAGACCTTAATAAAAGTAGACGATAAATAAACTTTAATAAAGTTGAATAGTAGATAAATATATCATTTTTTATCCCCTAAGTTATTGAAGCTGCCTACCGGGCAGTATAGATTAAAATTACCAAATTTAATTTTCAGGTTCTTCATGGTGATTTAGCAGCCAGGAATATTTTATTAGCAAGCAATAACGTTGTGAAAATTTGCGATTTTGGCCTTTCAAGAGAAATGTACAAAAACTACTTGTATTTAAAGAAAAGTAACGTAAGTTTATTATAGAACTATTATAGTAAGAGAAACGCCATAGGTTACGACCATAATCTTTTTAAAAATACTAACGTTAAATAAGTTAAATAAACTTTAAAATTAAAAAGTATTTTGCATGTAAATGAATCTTATACATAAGATCACCAACATAAACCCTGGATTTCCATTCTTAATATCAACCTTTTTGAGCAAATCAAAAGGCGCATTCATTTCTCTGTGAAATATTTAATTAAATGGGAATCAGAAATTTAAAAAACTGCATCAAAAGGTAAAGGTTCATTTTAAAACTACGAAAACCTTTGTAAAAAAAGATTAAATGGTTTTTATATAAATGGTATATATATATATATATATATATATATATATATATATATATATATATATATATATATATATATATATATATATATATATATATATATATATTATATATATATATATATATATATATATATATATATATATATATATATATATATATATATATATATATATATATATATATATATATATATATATATATATATATATATATATATATATATATATATATATATATATATATATATATATATATATATATATATATATATATATATATATATATATATATATATATATATATATATATATATATATATATATATATATATATATATATATATATATATATATATATATATATATATATATATATATATATATATATACGTTAGGTCCGGTCTTGTATGATTTTACTTTTTCCTTCCTTTTGTGTTTCTGCCGCTCCCTTCTTGAAAAGGCCTTTGCCCTTAAGTGGTGGTAAACTATAATATTCTTTATTATTTATTTATTTTTTTTATATAACGCCACCACTCACGGGCAGAGCCCTTTTCAAGGAGGGGGCACACACAAAATGAAGAAAAACTCACTCAAACTCACAACTAACGCACATCTCTCAGGTGGGCATAAACTGAAACCTTTGAAGAGTGGAAGATTAAATACAGAAGGAAAAATAAATGATAGTAGAGTGTTCCACAGAGCAGAGGTGGCTGGAAAGAAGGAGGAATCACAACGGGCTAGCCTGGAGTTTCCTACATTCACACAAAATTCGATAAAACACTGGCCACCCTTGTGCAACCAGGACGACTCAAAGGTGGAAGAATGCTAGAGGTAAATTCCCTCGAGCACCTGCCATCGTAGTACCTATAGAAAAAGGACAGTGAGCCAACGTCACGTAGCAGAGATAGGGAGTCAGGAGAGTTAGAAAGTAGGTAGCAGTTAATTATTCTTTTAGCTTTAGACACAATCCTATCCAGAAGAGAGGATGAGCCGGAGCCCCCCCCCCAAAATGTGAGAACAGTACTCCATACAAGGACAAATAAGATCCTTATATATTTGAAGTAACTGCTTATAAGGAAAAAATTCTCGCAACCTGAACAGAATTCCCAGCTTCTTAGAGGCCGCTTTAGAAACCATTGTGTTATGCGGTTTCCAAGACAATTTATTGTTTATGTTATGACCAAGAATGTTAATGTATATATATATATATATATATATATATATATATATATATATATATATATATATATATATATATATATATATATATATATATATATATATATATATATATATATATATATATATATATATATATATATATATATATATATATATATATATATATATATATATATATATATATATATATATATATATATATATATATATATATATATATATATATATATATATATATATATATATATATATATATATATATATATATATATATATATATATATATATATATATATATATATATATATATATATATATATATATATATATATATATATATATAAACTTCTATGTTTTCTGTTAGGAAATGATGCCAATCAAGTGGATGGCACCTGAAGCAATCGAACAAAGGATTTTTAGCATCCAAAGCGACGTTTGGTCATACGGAGTCACCCTGTGGGAGATGTTTACCCTCGGGAATACCCCATTCCCAGGGGTGCCTTTAAATCAGTTGGGAACTGCTCTTGTCAAAGGAATGAGATTGGAAAAGCCCAAATATTGTAATGATCAAATGTGAGTTTCTAATTGCTATCACCACTTATGTTAATAATAATAATAAAAATAATAATAATTATAATAATAATAATAATATTAATAATAATGATAATAATAATAATAATAGTAACAACAATGATTATAATAGTAATAATAATAATAATAATAATGATAATAATAATAATAATAATAATAATAATAATAATAATAATAATAATAATAATAATAATAATAATAATAATAATAATAATAATAATAATAATAATAATAATAATAATAATAATAATAATATAATAATAATATACCAATTCAAATTTAGTCTTTGTTTTAATAAAAACTTTGCATTTAGTTTCGAAATTTCTAAAATTTATTTTTTTTTTCAATTGTTTAATTAATTTGCACACTTTTAAATGCCGTGTATGTGGACATGTTGACCTTTAACAACCAAGATCTGATGTTTCCCAACTCCGGTGGAAATTAGGAGGCCTCCAGCATTTGTTCACTGGAGAAAATTTATAAAAGAAGTTAAATAATTCTTTAAAATAATTTAGATATTAATCTATCTTTGAAGTACCATTAGAGAAAGGTTTTCTAAAGGAGAATTTTCGGGATTTAATTATGGGCATAAAATAGTATTCGGAAATAATTCACAATAAAAAATTAATTAAAATAATAATTCATTAAATTTTATATTAATATGTTTTACGAGCTTTAATGTTTAATACTTTATCAATCATAAATTTTTATACTTCACACTATGTGTTGAAGATTGTAAAATTTTTGTAAATATTACCTATGGTTGATAAGCTATGTGTCTTCGTGTAGAAATGTTCAAAGACTTTGCTGGGCTTCAAATCATGTTCATACCCTGTTCGATAATTCTTTCTTCGTGTAACCAATATATGTCGAGGTATCGTATGTCTCAGGACAAGTAAATTGATGCGCGACCAGATGGTTTGTCGTCCAAAGCATCTCTTATAGTGAAGGAAGAATATAATTATTTTGATATTTGATAACATTTTGAATCATCTGGATTGAAATTGACACAATTTTTGGCTAAATATTAAAATAAAATCTTCAGTGAAAATAACAACTTTAGCTACATAAGATATTATAAATGACACCTTTACTGTTTTTAGGAACTTGGATCATAAACATTAGTCCATACTACAAAAATTTTCATACGTGAAATTTCTTTGCGAAACATGCATCTATAATAATTCTAATTTTTTAGATATCAAAATCAACGTTACCCCTGTTGACTTACTATCTACAAGGATTCATAACAAACCAACTGAAAATAGTCTATACTATGGGTCCTAGGCACCTTATGCCTACAAAAACTCTATTGTTAAAACTTTAGTGTACCGGACATATAAAATTTGTTCAAATTGGACATTATTTCATAATTATTAACATTAAGCAAAATATAATCAACTGTAATCACAAATACTATTTAATTGAATACTTTAATTAACAAAACTCTTACTAAATTGCATCACGTAAAATAACAATAACGGAAAAAATTCTATAAAATTAAAAAAAAAAATAAATTCTTCAAAAATAAAATTACCTTGATTTAGAAAAAGAAGAAAAGTTCCTGCTTAATATGATGTAATTTTATTATTATTATTATTATTATTATTATTATTATTATTATTATTATTATTATTATTATTTATTTTTATTATTATTATTATTCTTATTATTATTATTTGAAGAGGGCGTAATAAATGGGCTTTAATAAATAGTTTATTATGCAAAAAGGTAAAGGTAGAAGTTGAAGAGTATTAATATATTTATAAGGATGCAGTCGTTGTGAAATGTAAAATAGTGAAACGCGACAAGTGGAAACTTTGACGAAAGTTTCCACAATTGTCACCAACTTATCCCATATACATTTAGATGCATTTTCAATCAGCGGAACACGGTGAATTCATGATGACGTCATTTCTAAAATTATTATTATCATTATTATTATTATTATTATTATTATTATTATTATTAATATATTATTATTATTATTATTATTATTATTATTATTATTATTATTATTATTATTATTATTATTATTATTATATTATTATTATTATTATTATTATTATTATTATTATTATTATTATTATTATTATTATTATTATTATATTATTATTATTATTATTATTATTATTATTATTATTATTATTATTATTATTATTATTATTATTATTATTATTAATATTATTATTATTATTATTATTATATATTATTATTATTATTATTATTATTATTATTATTAATATTATTATTATTATTATTTTTCAGGTATAGCTTGCTGCTACAATGTTGGCAGTCAAATCCGGCACAGAGACCTCGTTTCAAAAAAATAGCGAATATATTGTCGGATATGTTAAGTCCGAATAAAACAAAGGTATGAATACATTGTATTAAGGAATATCTATTAGGATTACGGGTAAAGATTATGGATAATGATTAAAAATATTAATGTTACGAAACTCTTTACTGATGTAATATTAAAATAACAAGATTAAATTAAAATAATCATATATATATATATATATATATATATATATATATATATATATATATATATATATATATATATATATATATATATATATATATATATATATATATATATATATATATATATATATATATATATATATATATATATATATATATATATATATATATATATATATATATATATATATATATATATATATATATATATATATATATATATATATATATATATATATATATATATATATATATATATATATATATATATATATATATATATATATATATATATATATATATATATATATATATATATATATATATATATATATATATATATATATATATATATTATATATATATATATATATATATATATATATATATATATATATATATATATATTATATATATATATATATATATATATATATTATAATATATATATATATATATATATATATATATATATATATATATATATATATATATATATATATATATATATATATATATATATATATATATATATATATATATATATATATATATATATATATATATATATATATATATATATATATATATATATATATATATATATATATATATATATATATATATATATATATATATATATATATATATATATATATATATATATATATATATATATATATATATATATATATATATATATATATATATATATATATATATATATATATATATATATATATATATATATATATATATATATATATATACTATATATATATATATATATATATATATATATATATATATATATATATATATATATATATATATATATATATATATATATATATATATATATATAATATATATATATATATATATATATATATATATATATATATATATATATATATATATATATATATATATATATATATATATATATATATATATATATATATTATATATATATATATATATATATATATATATATATATATATATATATATATATTATATATATATATATATATATTATATATATATATATATATATATATATATATATATATATATATATATATATATATATATATATATATATATATATATATATATATATATATATATATATATATTATATATATATATATATATATATATATATATATATATATATATATATATATTTTTTTTTTTTTTTTTTATGTCTCCTCCGGTGGGCAAAGGCCAGGAGGCCTACCAAATTCCACCGGAGTTTGGAAAGGTCTATAATCATGGTCGATGGTGGCCGACGTGTCCAGACACACGGCGTTTGAAAGTATGCAAGTCAAAGGAAGTTGGGAAAACAGATGAAGGAGTGTGTTCCAGACTTTACCAGTAGAGTATATGTAAGACTGAGCATAGCGATTAAGTCTGGGGTCGGAGAGTTGGACAGAGAAAGGATGAGAATGTGTAGAAAGGCGTGTCGCACGAGCTCTTCTCAATGGAGGAGGTATGCAACGAGAGAGTTCAGAAGAGCAGTGTCTGTTGTAATAGCGATAGTAAAGAGAGAGTGACGCAACAATTCGACGGGCAGAAAGAGATTGAAGAGAGTAAGAACAGGAGAGTTGATGAGACGAAATGCCCTTGACTCCACCTTCTCTAAGAGAGCTGTATGTGTGGAACCACCCCAGATGTGCGAAGCATACTCCATACAGGGACGAACAACACCCCTATACAGAGCAAGCAACTGGGGTGGCGTGAAGTAATTCTGAAGGCGCCTCAGAACACCCAACCTCTTAGAAGCTTGTTTAGAAAGAGAAGTAATGTGATCTTTCCAAGAAAGATCTCGAGAAAGAAAGAAACACCAAGAATATTAAGGACAGATGAAGGTTTGAGTTGTGTGTTTTCGAAGAAGATATCATAGTTGTGTGGAAGAGATGGAGGAACTGAGTTTTTGAGGCATTGAAAACAACCATGTTTTCTCTGCCCCAATTTGAAATACGGGAAAGATCAGAGGTTAGTTGTTCCAAGGCTACCCTTCTCGAGTCTATCAACTGCTGTTGGGTGGGACGTTTTTCAAAATGGAAGGAAT
>SEYY01014286.1:22500-36008 GCA_009176605.1 Armadillidium nasatum | reverse complement strand
GCCTTATTAGAAGGTAAACTCTGTATGAAGATTAGTTCAAAACAACCTCGTTCATTATGCTATTCCAAATTTTCCACCTTTCGGTAAAATGAAAAATAAAATGAATTTGTGTTTAAAGAACAATAAAAACCAAAATAATTATTTATCTGGTTTGTAGGACATTAAAAATGGATGAGAAAAGAGAAACATAAGAGGAGTGGAGGTGAGAAGCAGAAAAGGAGAGAGGAGAGGAGGAGAGAGCAGAGAAGGAGAGAGCAGAGAAGGAGAGAGCAGAGAAGGAAAGAGCAAAGAAGAGGAGAGCTGAGAAGGGCAGAGCAGAGAAAGTGAGAGCTGAGAAGGGCAGAGCAAAGGAGGTTAGAGAAGAGGAGGGGAGAACAAAGGAAGGGAGAGCAGGGGAAGGGAGAAGAAAGGGCTATAAACTAGAATAAACTAATACTGAAAGTTTAAAAAGTTTTGGGTACAAGAAGAAAGTAAAATGAAGAAATTTCTTACCAGATTCAAAGACTATAATATATATGTTAGTAACTTAAGAAATTTACTAATTGCAGAAATTAAAAGATGAAATTAATATTAAATAATTGCAAAATTCATATTCAAATTAACCAGAGCAAAAATGTAAATATTATTCTTTAAAAATAAATAAATAAATAAATAAATACATAAAACAATGTTAAATAATAAAAATATGAGAAAAAATTATGTTTTCTCGTCTTTATTTTTGCTTTTAAAGAATTTAAAATAAGAAAACATACCTTTAAAAATAATAATAATAAAAGAATTCAGGTACTAGTATATGAAATTTCTAGCCAGAGATTATTGAAAGAATCTTGTCACAGTCAGACCGTATGAATGAATGTCTTCTGAGACGATTTTATTTTTTTATATAGTGTTGTGATACGTCAAGTAAGTCAACAGCCGACAACCAATTACCAATTGCTTAAAAAAAAAAAACTCGGAATTTTGCTTCCAATCCCTAATGAGGATTACCCTCAAAAAGTATTACACAAAGTTTCTCCGAAATCTTAAAATAGTGAAATAAGTATCAATGATTTTATTCTTTGGAATATCTCGGATAACTTGACATTATAATGATCGTTAATAATGATCATTAAAAATACGTAAGAAGTGTCTTTCGCTTTATAAACATAAGGACAGGAGTCAAAGGAATAAATTTATCATCATCCAAAAAAAAAAAAAAAACTTAGAAAAAGGAGTACATATTACTGTTCTACTCAGGTGCAAATTCAAAAAGGATTTTTCCAATTATTTAGTCATTCAAAATTAATGGCCTAGTTATTTTTTTTTTTATTTTTGGAAAAAATTAAACCTTTATTTTTTTTATTTATGGAATATGTTTTTCGGGTTGCAAATTTTGTTGTATATCTTCATATGTCCAACGTAGGCTGAACATACCACAGGCAATGCATAATACTCTCACCATTTCGCATTAATAATTTATAAAATATATTATATATATATAATATAATATATAATATAATATATAATATAATATAATATATAAATATATTAATTATAATATATATTATATATAAAGGGTGGTAAAATTGTATGTGCCGATGTTGAATGTGAACCACACCTAACGTCAAGTTTTTTACTGCATTATTTGACTTTTTTCAATTAGACTTATCTTTGAACCATGAAATACACAAGGAGCAACTGTTAATTATTCAGGCTTATATGAAATGGGCGTCAAATCAAAGCATATCGTGACTTCTATTATGCAATTAAGCGCCAAATTGCGTACAATCGAAAATTCGTATAAAAATTGAGCAAAACCGGGTCTGAATGATAATTTGAAAAATAACCATGTAATGCTGTATTATCTTGAGTGATAGAAAATATTCTGCTGTACGCGATATTTAACTGAGGAGCCATCCACTTCAACTCGTCGTCGTGCCCAACAATTGCACCTCTCACGCTCGTCGTTGATGAACATATGCATAAAGACATAAAGACTTGCATTTAAACGCTTACAAGGTGCAATTGATTCAAGAACTAAAGCCTCTTGACCATACAAAACGTCGTCAATGGTCAGAATGGTGGCAAGAAATGGCAACATTGGATGATCAATTTTCGAGGAACATCAT
This sequence comes from Armadillidium nasatum, assembly GCA_009176605.1. Classification (NCBI taxonomy): domain Eukaryota; kingdom Metazoa; phylum Arthropoda; class Malacostraca; order Isopoda; family Armadillidiidae; genus Armadillidium; species Armadillidium nasatum. Next base: position 33,900 of record SEYY01014286.1, on the reverse strand, counting down.
CTTCAGTGATGAGGCACATTTTCACCTCTGTGGATTCGTCAATAAGCAGAAATGCCGCATTTGGGCGAATGCTAATCCAAGAGTGATTGTCGAAAAACCAATGCACCCACAAAGAGTGACTGTTTGTGTGGTTTATGGGCTGGCGGCATCATCGGGACGTATTTTTTCCAAAATGAGGCCGGTCGGGCAGTTACTGTGAATGGTGTTCGCTATCGTGAGATGATAACGAAGTTTTTATGGCACGAATTGGAAGATATGGATGTGGACGATATGTGGATTCAACCAGGACTGTGCCACTTGCCACACAGCTAATGAAACAATGGCTATTTTGCGCGCCAAATTCAATGGCCGTGTTATCTCACGTGGTGGCGTGTCAATTGGCCGCCAAGATCATGTGATTTTACACCGTTGGACTTCTTTCTTTGGGGTTATTTGAAAGAAAGGTGTACGTCGATAAGCCAGCAACAATTCAAGAGCTAAAGGATGAGATAATTGGGCACATTAACGGCATAGAACCCCAATTATGCCTCAGCGTCAGCGAAAATTTGGACCATCGGATGGAGGTGTGCCGCCGAGGTTGCGGCGGCCATTTGGCCGATATTTGTTCCATACATAATTGAACCATAACATATTATCATAATAAAAAGAACTGACAATAATTCCTCAGTAATTTGTGTTTTATTCAAAATCACATCGGCCCTTAAGATTTAACCACCCTTTAGATGTTATATATATATATATATATATTATATATATATATATTATATATATATATATATCTATATATATATATATATATATAATATATATATAATATATATATATAATTATATTATATATATATTAAAAAAAAGAGTTCTTTCACCTTCAGGTCTTTTACCTTTTCCCTCCTACAGAATCCACAGTACCAACTGCGATGAATCTCCAAATTAAATTAATGATTTCATCACAAATTTTTGACCCGTTTTTTTCTCAACAATAATTTACACATGCAGGTTCATTCTACTCAGATAACACACATACACCAAATATATATATATATATATATATATATATAATAATATATAAATATAATATATATAATATATATATAATATTATATATATACTATATATATATATATAAGGGTGGTTAAATTTTAAGGGCCATGTGGATTTTATTCACTATTTACATGGTATCTTTCTGGTTCTTGTGTAGTCTGAAATTAAAAAGCAAATGAATGCAGTAAAAAACTGACGTTAGGTGTGTCAATTCAACCGCCCATACTAACCGCTATAAACTAATGGTTAAATTTTCGGCCGATGTGATTTTGGAAAAATTACTTTATTATTTAATTTCTTTTTATTTGATATTTTAAAAAAAAAAAAAAAGTCAAATGAAATGCAGTAAATTTGACGTTTAGGGTGGTTTACATTCAACATCGGCCATACAAATTAACCAAACCCTAATATAATATATATTATATATAATATAATATATAAATAATATATAATTATAATAAATATATATATATATTAAAAAAATTTTTTTTTTTTTTTTTTTTTTTTTTTTTTTTATTTTATATATATAATATATATATTATATATATATATATATATATATATATATAATATATATATAAATATAATATTATATTTATATAATATAATAACGGAAAGAAAAAGAGATATCTGGTTCAAAGAGTTGGACAGAGAAAGGACGAGATTACGTAGAAATATTCCAATATTCGCGATTTCCTATGTGAATATGTGTAAATTTTTTAACATTCGCGAAGATAAATATTACATATGTTGTTATGCCACTTTTTTTTTACTATATTTTATAATAAAAAAAAAATTTGAACAATTACAATACATTCAATTTTGCCTCGTTCTTTCACGAGCAGGACGAACCCCCAACCCACTCTTAATATGAATCCTACCAACCAATCTCTCCAACTACACCTCTTTATTAATTAATTATTAATTAATTATATAGCTCGAGATTAATAGCATAATTAATAATCGAAATCAATTATTATTGAAAAGCTTTACTTTAAAAATAATTTTTCAGCCCTCTCGGCATTTAATATGCTTTATTTCACACACCATAATCAGATAGGCATCATTAATGCGACACAAATGAATAAACACACCAGTGCCACAAGTGTGTAACTTTGCCTTCTCCATTGGTGACACTGAGTACAGTGCCTCTATCTCACGATTATTATGACAAAGAAATGTTCTTGCTCTTAATTTCTACTTTATCTTTCTAGTTGCGTCCTTTATAAAAGACTCTGTATTATTGACACGACTTGCAAAATTTTACTATATTTACAATTAAAAACAATAAATTTTACTATATTTGTATATTAAAATGATAAATATTCCTATATCTATAAATAAAAAATGATAAATTTTACTACATCTGTATATACAAACAATAAATTTTACTATATCTATAAATAAAAATTTTACGATATCTATAAGCAAAAACGATAAATTTTACTATATCCATAAATAAAAACGATAAATTTTACTATATCTATATATAAAAATGATAAATTTTACCATACCTTAAATAAAAATAATTTTACTATATCTATAAATAAAAATAATTTTTCTACATCTATAAATAAAAAAGATAAATTTTACTATATCTATAAAATAAATAAATTTTCTTATAATAATAATAATAAAATAAAATGAAAAATTGTACTATATCTAGAAAATAAAAATAAATTACTAGATCTTTAAAAAAAATAATTTTACTATAATTTTAATAAAATAAAATTTTAATCTATATGATAAATAAAAATAAATTTTATTACGTTCTTTAAATAAAAATAAAATTTTTATTTTTTTTTTTTTTTTTTTTAAAAACATGTATTTGCTTTTTTTTTTTTTTAAAAAAAAAAAAAAAAAAAAAAAAAAAAAAAAAAAAAAAAAAAAAAAAAATATATAAATTAAAAAAAAAATTTTTTTTTTTTTTTTTTTTTTTTTTTATAATGAATAAAAAATAAATATATATAAGTAAAATTATAAATTTTAATCAGAAAATAAAATAAATACTGATTTTAAATAAAAAAGATTTTACATATAAGTAAAAATTATAAATTTTACTATATCTATAAATTAAAATAAATTTTACTATATTTTTAAATAAAAATAATATTTTTACTATATCTTTAAATAAAAACAATAATTTTGCTCTATCTGTAAATAAAAACGATATTTGACACCGATATTAAAAAATAAAAACGACCAACCACCTGTTGTTAAAATTTAAACCATTAATGAAATGTATTGGTAATTTCTAATCACTTTGTTTGATTGTGGTAGTGAAAGAAATGACTTAAATAAATAAAAAAAATACATAATAAATAAAATGTGTGTGTGAGCGTGTGCGTGTTGTGAGCGTGTGTGTGACCATGTGTGTGTGTGTGAACATGTGTGAACATGTGTGAGCATGTGTGAACATGTGTGAGCATGTGTGTGTGTGTGAGTGTGTGCGCTTTAGTTTTTAATTTTATTTCTGATACTAAATTTCTTTGGAACTTGAATTCAAAATTATTTTCATTCATTTTAAGCAATTTTAATTTCTTTTAAGCCTTTAATTTTCTTCTAACGTAAACAACTCAATTACCGAAGCATTTTTCACGTTTTTGACACTCACAACAACGCGCAATATAATATATATAAATATAAAATATATAAATATAATATATATATATATAATATATATATTATATATATATATATAAATATTAATATAATATATAAAATATAGATAATATATATAATATATAATATAATATATACTATATAATATATATATATATAATATATATAATATATATATATACTATATATATATATAATATATAATATATATATATATATATATATATATATAAATATATATATATATATATATATATATATATATATATATATATATATTATTATTATATATATTATATATATTTTTTTTTTTTTTTTTTTTTATATATATATATAAATATAAAATAAAATATATATAAAATATTATATATATATATATATATATATATATATATATATAATATAAAAATTTCGATGGTGTCCTCATAAAGTCGTAATTGACATAAAGTTTGACAAATTACAACATTTCTTTTGCTAAACTTTTAAAACATTTACTCTTCGTAATGCATTAAGGAATAAAATATTGTCGTAAATATAGAATATAAAAGTTGTATCCCTTTAGGTTGCTCAGTTGTGATCTCGCAAAGAAGTTTGCGATAAAACATTGATATTGATAAACAAATTTTTTTTTGAAAATAAGATGTGAGATTGCGCTATCGCATAGCTGCCTGTCGTTAAATATTATAATAATACGCTTGCCGTTTCTCTTAATTGCTTACAGTTTGGGTTATAATAATAAAAATAACGCGTTATAATAAAAAAAACGCGTTTAAGAGTTGAGAAAGAAATTTGAAAGATGCGTAAATCAATGTGATATATTGCTTTAATAAAATATTGATAAGCAATAAGAGAACATTTGCTATACTCTCTCAAGTATGCTATACTGAAATACAAGTCTTCGCAGGAATCAATTTTGAGACCATTTCTATTCACAAAAGACAACAGTTAATAATCTCGTCACAATTCTCTTAACATTTTTCCTATTGCTTGGAAGATAATATCTTTTTTTCACCAATTCCAAAGTGATATAACTCGTGATACTCAAAGCAAAAGAAATAAATTGCTTGTGCAGAATTATTCACAATGATTTACACACACAAATAATGTTTCCAAAAACTCTTCTTAAAATATATAAAGAAATTTTTAATAACAGTTATTTGATAATCTCGCAATTATTATTATTATTATTATTAAACTTTGTTAAAAGAACAATTTTATCAATGTAAAATATATATTTCACCTTATGTGAGAAATTATTGATAATTAGTAATTAGCATTAATTAATGATAGTTAATTAATTCATCAATAATATTAGACCTCTTGTGCTATAATGGAGTTTATAATTTGTAAATTAAGTTGTTAATTAGACCTACCGCCGCACAATAGCGACAGTTTTTATTTGAAACTCAGCCCATATGTTTTCGGATTATCAAAAATTGTTAAAGGAAAAACAAGAAAAAGAAATTTGTTTTCAAATTTGTGAAGCAACAAAACGTTTTGGTTTAATTTATTATAGTTTTAATTTTAAATTTACATTTTAAAATATTTTATACGAGATATATATATAAATATATTATATATATATATATATAATATATATATATATATATATATATATTATATATATATAATATATATATAACGACCGGGCCGGCCAGTAAACCCTGCCATCCTTACTGACCCCGGCCCCTATTAAACCGGTTCTTAACGACTGTCGGCCCGGCCCTGTAAACCTGGTCATCTTTACAGACCCAGGCCCGGCTAAAAATCAGGGTTTAAATAGAAAATACACTTATTAAGTGATTAAATCAAACAAAAATAGGAAAATTAGATTGTTCATTGTTTTTTTCATATTTCTTTTTCTTCCTGTTTTTTTGAAAGCCCCTTTCTGCAGTGATGTCACCTTTGTTTTGATTTTAGTTGCCCCATAAGATTTGGTTGAAAAATTTTACTTTGGGCACCCGAAGGTACTCTTCTAATTTCCTGCACAGATATTACATTTAGCTATTCAAACCTACCGAACTTGTAAAGTATCCCAATGCTGCTGATCCTAACTATATTGACTGAAAGTAAAAAAAAATATTAATTGAAATATGTAGCTAATGAATCAATTGATACAGCATTAAACTCAAGATATAAATACAGGAATTGATAATTTATATCTAGATTTTTTTAAAAAAAATTTTTAAGTAACCTAAACCCTTGTAAATCAGAAAAAAATTTCAAAAATTTTTGTACTTTTTAAAAACTTTATTAAAAAAATTTTTTTTTTTTTTTTTTTTTTTTTTTTTTTTTTTTTTTTTTGAGAAAATGCAATATAATTAACTTAAGTGAATGTTGACAATTCTAATCCTTATAATTAAATAAACTAAATTAATAATATCTAATTTTTTAACCAAAATTTCATGTTTTGACCTCTTTAGAAATTTAGGCAAAATTCCACCCCGCGGTCATATAGTATATACGAATATATAATAATATTTATAATATATATATATATATATATTAATATATATAATATATTAATATATATATATATATTAATAATATATATTTATATATTGTGTTTAATCTTTCTCACATTAGTAAAAGTTTTAAAAAAGATTTTCAAACCAAAAAAAAAAAAAAAAATCAAAACTTAAAAGTTATTTAAACATTAAATTAAAATATACGATTATTTAGAATTACGTTTTAAAATATTTATTTATTTATTTATTAATTTATTATTATTATTATTATTTTTTTTTTGCTGGAGAAATATTTTTTCAACAATTCGATTAAAAATGATATTTTTTAAAAAACTAATTTTGGTATTAATAATTGTATTATTACTAAGATAGTATTTCATGTTCCTAATACTACTACTTCTAATGCTACTAATATCAATGAACAATAGTAATAGAAAAAATTCCAGTAACTAAGTAATATAAAAATATATATATATATATTTATTTATATATATTATATATATATATAATATATAATATATATATATATAAATATATATAATAAAATATAATATATATATAATTATGAAACCTAAGAAATAAGAAAAAAAAAAATCAAGAAAAAAAAAATAAAGAGAATAAATAGACTAAAACAAACGAAAAGTGTTTGTTTGTATTTGTAGAACGTGTTTGCTTTTCATTATTTTCATTTTCTTATTTTTGTTTAAAATTTGCTTTAATGTTGATGTAACACTTGGAAGCCTTTATTTACCTCTGCAATAAAGAAATTCAGTTTTAAAATACAAATTCTTGGCTTTTAACTTTAATTAAAATATTAACTCATTCCAGATTTTAAATTTGCATTTTTAAGTTTCTGAGAAAAAAATTCAGAATACTCGCTCTTTGTTTAAAAAAAAAAAAAAAAAAAAAAAAAAAAAAAAAAAAAAAAAAAAAAAAAAAAAAAAAAAAAAAAATATATATAATATATATATATATATATATATATATATATATATATATATATATATATATATATATATTTATATATATATATATATATTATATATTATTAATTAGTATAGTATAACAATTGGCAGTTAGAATTTACAAGAGTAGGGTCTGTTTTTAGATTAGTTTGATTCTAATGTGTGCGCTTACGTGGGTGTAGTTTAATTCTTACGTGTGTTCGGTTGGCTAAATGAATAGGTTATTCAGGCGTACATGTTCGTTTAATATACATTTTTTTATTGTCCATTGTCATTCTCTATTTTTACATCTATGGAATACCGCCACACAATCTCATGGCGTTCATTCATTCATCACATTCATTGATTTGTCCCATGTCATATTTTTAATGCATCAAATTTAAACGGTGGAGAATGTGCATATTTATTATTTTAAAAATTAGCCCACCTGCAACACGTCCAAAAAATCTTGAATCTTCTTACTTTGGTGTTTGTTAGCTTAAAACATCTTTCTATTACTACATTAGTTGTGGGTTCCTGCTACCGTCTTTTCAATGAACACCTTTATGACCTATTTTATAGTATCTGACAACTTCTCTCTCGAGAGTAAAACATTTCTCCACCCAAGTACTAAGATCTTCTATTTCGTATGTTTCAATTTGCAGAGCGCTGAGGGATTGGGTTCCTCACAAGCTAATCAAGGAAGGAGGGAGACAAACTTCAATGGGATGATGAGATTCATTGATCCTTCAACAATATCTTAGTTTTATTTAATTTCATAGATGGATCGCGCTTGTTTTAAAATCATTCAGGCTAGAGACGGTACATAACCGGGATGAATAAATTAGTCTCCTTTTATTACTGTTAATAATTTTCATTCAGCCCAGAATCATTGCAAGCAAGGACATTCCTCAGTGTATTAATCTTATGTTCATTAAACAAAAGTGCGCTACCCTCCTTGCCTGTCCTATCCTAACAAACTATTCTAACCACTGCATAAAACCTCTCTAATACTTTGTAACTCAGCCTTTCCACTATTTTTTTTTCCTTTTGGATCTGTAGATAATACAATTAAAAATACTAATCTCTCCGCCTCATTTTTATCCTCTAATTTAACCTAGAATAACAAATGTAATCCTCTCCCGTTCCTCCTAGGTGATTCATGCAGTTACTTATGTTTAAATATGATCTAGAGCATGTTATCCTAAGATCTATAAACATTAAAAAAAGCAAGCTTCCAAAATAGCATCTTCCCCAATATTTTGACGGAGTATCCTTCTGACAAACTCCTGTCTATTAGATTATCTTGTCTCTCAATCGCAGCTTGAGCGGTTTAAGAAAGTTAGATAATTATGTTCAGGGTGCAAAACTATTTTCTTTCCCAAAGATATTCAATTGTCTTCGTATGGGGGTACAATTTCTTAAATCAGGGGTTGGGTAGGAATTAGTTTCATCCATTAGAAAGGGTCGAATGAGTTACTTTTTTCTTTCTTTCTCACTCTCTTGACTTTATCAGTGTTTCTTCTTTCGCTTTTTACAGCATTTTCTGTAGGTGTTACAACAGCAAAATCTCTGGGGAACTGATGACCCGCATTTCACTACCTTTGAGGCCCTTATAACATAATATTGCAATTTACTTTCAAAAATTTAGTAGACTGGCAACTCCAGGTTTATTTGAAGTAGGTCTAGTTTTCTTTTCAGCTGTATCCGATATTTTGATATGAGGAAATCTCAACTTTCTTTTGTATCTCGTGTTGATTTTAATATCCGCATTTTAAAGCTTGGATCTGAACTCACTTGAGAAATTTTCAGGGGTTGTTTGTTGGCTTTATAAATTTTTTTTTATTTTTCTAAAAAAAAATTTTTTGCGCCTTGCTCGTAGGACAAGGCAATGTGCGTCAAAAATGAATGTAGAATAAAAAAAAAATTTAAAGTAATTGGACGATAAACAAAGAAACAAAGCTGTCAAATAAAAAAAAAAATAACAATTGAACAGAAAATAAAAAAATAAAAAGACAAAAACACGATGAAACAATGTAACAAAGTTGGGAGGAATCGGAGGGAATGAATGTTAATAAAAGCGTCCTCGGAAAACTTTTTTTTTTAAATCTTCGCCAAAGACAAAAGTGATTGAAACTATTTTTAGCCTCAGAATAGAAATCCCCAAAAGGGAAACAAATGTCCTCGAATTGGAAATAAAGACCAATTCTTTACATTTTAAAAAGATATTTCTGGCAGAAGAAATAGGTCCCTGATCGATCGTTTTTAATATTAGAATTTTTAATACGATTTTCTGTTCTAAAATTAAAAAGAAAATTTAGAAACTTCTTTTTTTATAATAATTATCATAAATAGTTTAAAATAATGATAATAATAATAATTATTATTTCAAAAAAAAATTCCTGGCAGAAGAAATGGTCCCTGATCGATCGTTTTTGAATATTAGAATTTTTAATACGATTTTCTTTTCTGTTCTTAAAAAATAAAAAAAAACTTTTTTTTTTTTTTTTTTTAATTTTTTTTTTTTTTTTTAATATTAATTAATAGTTAAATAATTTTATCATTACCGTTTTCATTATTCTCATTACTATTATATTATTATTAATATAATAATAAATGCTCCTATTAGGTTTAACTGCTATGATCCCCCCAACAGAACCGTACTTGCGAATTTCTCGTCAACTTCAATGTATTATCAAACATTACAAATAACAACTAGTTATTAAAGAGATATTTAAAAAAAAAATAATATTTGTTTTAGACAAAAAAATTAAAACAATCTCTTCAGAATTGTCTCACGGGCATTGCCCTATTCGAGGAGAGGAACTTTTCTAGGTAGTATATACCTAGGATCCCCTAGTGGGATCGAACCGGCGCCCTCAAGCACGTGAGTCATTCACTCTACCGTTTGAGCCACTTCAAACATATTCTCAATTTTTCATCCATACTCTTTCTTTCGAAGGCTTATATAAAAACAATATTAATGAATAAAAAATGTGTTGCAAAGTTTTTTAAATGTTTAAATAATCACGAACCTATTTAAAAAATTTTTTTTAAAAAATTAAATAAAAAAAATATTTTAAACCTTTAATTAAGTGTGAATGTGTACCTAAGGTTGTATGTACCTAATTTTTTTTTTATATTTATTATTTTTAATTTATATTTTTATATATATATTATTATATATATATATATAACTATATATATATATATATATATATATATATAGATATATATATATATATATATATATATATATATATATATATACTATATAATAATATATATATATATATATATATAATATATAATATATATATATATATAAAGTTTAGCTTGAAATATATGAATAACATTTCAAAAATGTATATACTTTAAATGTGACACCAAAATGATTTTACATTTTAATGGGATATAAAAAAATATTTATAACCAATTTAAAAAAAAAAAAAAAAACATTTTTATTTAATATTTAATTATTTTCAACTGAATAAAAAAAAATATAATGAAAGATATTTACTTACAAAAAGTATTCCACAAGTTTAATTAAAAGTTATAAATTTTTTTAATTTCAAACTTCGATGTTGAAAAGTCTCCATAAAAATGACCTGCTTTTTTTATCCTATTAAAAATGCGTGATTTTTATCCCATCATTTCGTTTACTTCGAAATTTTTTTACTTCTGCAGAAAAGGAGCCAGCAGCAAGTACGAAAATGGCAACGAGTACGAGAACATACATCCAATATTGTGGAATTTATTAGGGTAAACGTTAATTTGGTGGGAAAATACTTCACATAACGAAAATATATAATTCACTTTCAAAATTAAAAGATTCCTAAGCTATATATATATATATAATATATATATTATATATATATTATATATTATATATATATATATTATATATATATTATATATATATATATATATATATATATATATATATATATTAAAGTTCTCAAGGTACGATTAAGAAGAGGAGATATCCAGGGAAAGAAAGATGGTGATCAACAATGTGAAAATTTATATAAAGGCCATAAATTATGTATAATAATATATATATATATATATATATATAATATATATATATATAATATATATATATATATATATATATATATATATATATATATATATATATATATATATATATATATATCGGTTGAACAAAAATATTTAAACACCTGATAAATGCATAAACTTATTTCTTTTTATTGTGTAGAACCACTTTGCACATTCATAATCTCCTGAATTCTTCTAGAAATTTACAAATATCATTCCTGGATGGTGCATAATGGAATGTTATTCCATTCCTTATAAAAAAGG
>SEYY01014286.1:5000-7500 GCA_009176605.1 Armadillidium nasatum | reverse complement strand
TATTCACTTTTACTTTCTCTTTCTTCATTTTTCTCGGGCGATGTTGCACATTTATTTGCGAAACTTATTTCTATTCGTTTATGTTAATTTGGAGCATCCCAATTTTTCTCCAGTATGGCTTTGGGCCATCAAATAAAGTTATTAGTATTGCTTGCTTATCTCCTAACTAATAACTATCTTAAATTCTTCTAGTAAACGTTTTTGGTTCCTTCTATTTTCTAATACTTTGTTAAAAATGACAAATACAATGCTGCTTCTCCCATTTTTCCAAGTTTTGTTTCTTCCGATAGCACTAAAACCGTTTTATCTTTCTTTCCGCCCGAACCTCACTTAGATGATTCTTGGGTTATTCCTTATTTTAATGCTCCAACAATTCATTTACGCTTACTGTGATGATGCAACATCTGCACTCTCTGAACTTACAAATAAGGAATATGGTCGTGATAATATTTTTCTATGGTTCAACAAGCGTCTTTCACTCACACACCTTGCTTCGTAGCCAACTATCAAATTTCAACATTTTCTTCCTCACGTTAGTTTGTGCTATATTAATCTGAGCATAGAAAAGACAGACCTCTCTAAACCCTCTAAAGTCTAAAACCATTGTCCTATTCAATTAAGCCTCTATTCTTTTAAACACTGCAAATCAATACTTAAAAATCTGAAAACATTTTATTTTTCAAAATGGAACTTAAGTTGAGAAAGATTGTATAAACCTATTCTAGTCGAATAAATTTTTTTTTTTTGTGGGGGGCAGGGGGGTAGCTTGTGTCATTTTTCTCTGCACAGCTCTAAGACTTCACACATAATCACTACGCTCATTCTGAGGCATTTTTCTGTCAAGGTTTTGAACATGATTCTATATATATACTTATATATATATATATATATATATATATATATATATATATATATATATATATATATATATATATATATATATATATATATATATATATATATATATATATATATATATATATATATATATATATATATATATATATATATATATATATGGAATGGGGTTGGCACAACTCCGCTCCCCCCTTCCTGTTAATAAAGAACATGTATTAATTGGCTTCCCGTTTCAGAGTTATTTTATGTGTGGCATGTCTTTGTGGAAATTTTATCTATTGTTTTAATAAACCTTAATGAGATAGTACTATTGTTACTACATAATTAATTAAGGAATCTCAAAGAATAGTTTAATTGTGCTTAATGATAATGCCATATGAGTATAGCTTTTAAACTAGCCAATGAGGAAAGAGAACGGCCTATGACGTCACAAAGGCTTGAATACAACGACTTTAAAATAGGAGCTTAGTTAATAGAGGACGGAAGAGCCGAGTAGAGGATTGCTCCATGCAAACCTCAGGCACGTCCAACAAACAACTAATTAATTCCCGAAATTATCAATCAAAGCTAATAAACAAAGAAGATCTTAAGTGCGCAATCCTGTTTTAAATATATCTTGTGCTTTTTATTGGATTTCCGCCATTATTTTGCTAAGGGCAATTGTTGCCTACAATTTCCATTTCATTTCAAATCTGCATTGTTTAATAAAGGAATACGAAGATTGTTGTGTTTGGAGTTAATTACCTAAATTAACATAGTCCATATATATATATATATATATATATATATATATATATATATATATATATATATATATATATATATATATATATATATATATATATATATATATATATATATATATATATAAAGGACGTAGCGCCGTCCGAAGTGATGAAAGTATCCCTCATTGGGCATAACTCGCGGAGTGATAGGATGCTCCAGACAATACCGTTACACACCGTTGCCCTTTGATTTGTTTATTTTCGCGTTACACATTCTCAGAGGGTCTCTAGTGTACCTTCGCCTTATACTGGAGAGTCTATGCTCCCACTACATCTCCACCCCATTTCTTAACATGTTCCCACAAATTTACAAGAACTTACTCATACATTACCTTTATAAAATAAAAACAAAAATTGCGATATTTAAAGCTGCCTCGGAGATCTTTCGAGGGGTAGGATCCAAAGAATGCCCCTCATCCACTCCTCACCAAATCATCACTTGGGAGTTGGCGGCCTCCGATGATGGGGATGGTGCCGCCAGGACCCCGAATCTGGCTTACCCCGGTGCACGGTCTTCCTTTTTGATTAATTTCTGCAACATTCGCGGTCTTTTTCTTTTTTTTTAATTTCCCCTTTGTCGAATACCATCTCTTTTCTTCTAAAACTCATCTCTTATTCTTAACCGAAACTCAGGTGGTTGGGTGCGCTGACAGTAAACTTTATTCTGTTACCTCCTACTGTCTCTATCCTCAATTTTTAGCCAAAGGCGGATGTTGCGTTTATGTGCGCAACGATGTTGTTTGTTCTCGTATCTCTGATTTGGAGTCTTCCAAATTCTCTACTTTATGGCCTAAGCTATCTTGCAATTCTACTACTAAATTTATTTTTTCGGTCTATTTATCTCATAACTCTAACAA
>SEYY01014285.1:80000-92500 GCA_009176605.1 Armadillidium nasatum | reverse complement strand
AGGCGTACTCCATACAGGGGCGAACAACACCCCTATACAGAGCAAGCAACTGGGGTGGCGTAAAAAAACTAAGAAGGCGCCTCAGAACACCTAACCTCTTAGAAGCTTGTTTAGAGAGAAAAGTAATGTAATCTTTCCAAGAAAGATCACGGGAAAAAGAAACATCGAGAATATTGAGAACAGATGAAGAATTGAGTTGACTGTTTTCGAAGAAGATATCGTAGTTGTATGGAAGAATGTGTCGAGTAGAAAGATGGAGTAATTAAGATTTTGAGGCATTGAAAACGACCATGAAATACGAGAAATTTGAAATACGAGAAAGATCAGAGGTCAGTTGCTCCAAGGCCATTCTTCTTGAATCTATCAACTGCTGTTGGGAGGGACGTCTTTCAAACTGAAACTAATAATGAAGAGTGGAGTCATCGGCATAGGAGTGTATAGGAGACGAAGTAGTAGAGAGAAAATCATTGATGAAAATTAGAAAAAGAATTGGGGATAGGACAGATCCTTGAGGAATACCACTATTTATAGATTTATAGGATGAACGGTGGCCGTCTACAACAGCTGCTATGGAACGGCCGGAAAGGAAATTAGAGAGAAGGTCACAGAGAGAAGGATAGATTCCGAAAGAGGAGATTAAAGTTTGGAAATCAAAGCTTTGTGACAGACTCTATCGAAGGCTTTCGATATGTCTAGGGCAACAGCGAAAGACTCACCGAAACCCCGAAGAGCGGAGGACCAAGAGTCAGAAAGTAGGGAAAGAAGATCACCAGTAGAACGTTCTTTTCCAAAACCATACTGGCGATCAGAGATAATATTAGAAGAATTGAGATGTTTCCAAATCTTCCTGTTGAGGATAGATTCGAAACCTTTAGAAAGAACGGAGGTTAAAGAAATTGGACGATAGTTAGAGGGTTGAGAAGGCTCCCCCTTCTTCGGCACATGCTGAATGAGCGCACGTTTCCAGCAAGAAGGGAAGGTCGAAGTAGAAAGGCAAAGACGAAATAGTTTACCAAGGCAAGGTGCAAGCTCGGAAGCACAATTTTTGAGAAATACAGGAGGAATACTATCAGGACCATACGCCTTCTTAGTGTTAACCTCAGAGAGAGCATAAATGACATCTTTAGAAGAAATTACAATGTTAGGCATAAATGAGTTGGAGGGGGTTGAAGGAGGAGGAATAGCTCCGGAATCGTCTAAGGTAGAATTAGAAGCAAAAGTTTGAGCGAAGAGTCCAGCTTTAGTTGAAGGTAAAATGGCTGTTGTACCATCAGAAGAAACTAGAGGAGGGAAAGAGGAAGAAGCAAAGTTAGAGTTGACATTTTTTACAAAATGCCAGAAAGGATGAGAGGAAGAGGAACCAGAAAGATTATTGCATTTGCGACGGAGAAAAGAATTTTTGGTATCTCGAAGAATATATTTTGCACGATTCCGGGATGAAATATAAGTTGAATTACAAACTTATATTCTAAATAATATATTCTATATATTATTTCACCTCTGGTGAGCAAAGGCCAGAGGCCTACTAATATTCCACCAGAGTTGGGGGGAAAGTCGGGAACATGGTCAAATCAAAGGCCGCATGACCTGATACACGGCATTTGAAGGTGCCTAAGTCATAAGAAGTTGGGAAAATAGATGAAGGAAGTGTGTTCCAGACTTTACCAGTAGAGTACATGTAAGATTGAGCATAGCGGTTAAGTCTGGGGTCAGAGAGTTGGACAGAGAAAGGATGAGTCTGTGTAGAAAGATGAGTCGCACGAACCCTTCTTAATGGAGGAGGTATGCGACGAGAAAGTTCAGAAGAACAGTGTCCATTGTAATAGCGATAGTATAGAGAGAGTAACCCAACATTTCGGCGGGCAGAAAGAGATTGGAGAGAATTAGTGAGAGCAGGAGAGTTGATAAGGCGAAAAGCTCTAGACTCGACCTTTTCCAGGAGAGCTGTATGAGTGGAACCACCCCAGATGTGTGACGCATACTCCATACAGAGGCGAACAACACCCCTATACAGAGCAAGCAACTGGGGTGGTGTGAAGAAATACTGAAGACGCCTCAGAACACCTAACCTCTTAGAAGCTTGTTTAGAAAGAGAGGTAATGTGATCTTTCCAAGAAAGATCACGAGAAAAAGAAACACCTAGAATATTAAGGAGAGATGAAGGTTTGAGTTGCGTGTTTTCGAAGAAGATATCGTAGTTGTGTGGAAGATTGTGTCGAGTAGAGAGATGGAGGAATTGAGTTTTTGAGGCATTAAAAACGACCATGTTTTCTCTGCCCCAATTTGAAATGAGAGATATATCAGATTTTAGTTGCTCCAAGGCCACCCTCCTTGCCTCTATTAACTGTTGCTGGGAGGGGCGCCTTTCAAAATAAAAAGAGTAATGAAGGGTGGAGTCATCAGCATAAGAGTGGATAGGAGATGAAGTAATAGGGAGAAGGTCATTAATGAAAAGGAGGAAAAGTGTTTGGGATAGGACAGATCCTTGAGGAACACCACTATGAATAGATTTATAGGATGATCGGTGGCCGTCTTCAACAGCTGCTATAGAACGACCAGAAAGGAAATCAGAGAGAAGGATAGATTCCGAAAGAGGGAAATTTTGAAATCAAAGCTTTGTGCCAGACTCTATCGAAAGCCTTCGAAATGTCCAGCTCCACAGCAAAAGATTCACCGAAATGCCGAAGAGCGGAGGACCAAGAGTCAGAGAGAAGGGAAAGATCCCCAGTAGAGCGTTTCCTACGAAAGCCATACTGGCGATCAGAGATAAGATTAGAAGAATTAAGATATTTCCAAATCTTCCTGTTAAGGATAGATTGGAAAACTTACATAACTCAAAAACTACTAATCGTACATTAAAAAGGATTATATTTTTGAAATCCTTGGGGAATATTTAGTAAGAAAAAGTGGAATATATAAAAAAAAACTTAGAATAATTTATAGTTCTTTATATATTAATATAGAATCGTACGTTGGCCGTAGGCTATTATAACACGCAAAGAATCCATCTATCGGTTATTTTTGTATCACACGGCCAACTTCGGTCGTTGGGTTATGATAAGTCGAATTAAGTTGTTTAGAAAACTAAATTGCAAAAAATAAAAAAAAAAAAAAAAAAAATTTTTTTTGCCTTCGTTTGACAACTTCTAATTTATATATGCAAATTATCTTCCCAAAGCCAATTTTTTTTTAAAACTTATTTTTACATTTTTTACTATTTTCTTTCTTAAAATTACCCAAGGATTTCAAAAATATAATCCTTTTTTAATGTACGATTAGTAGTTTTTGAGTTATGCCTGGCCCCTAATGTGCACTCTGACATATATATATATATATATATATATATATATATATATATATATATATATATATATATATATATATATATATATATATATATATATATATATATATATATATATATATATATATATATATATATATATATATATATTAGGGTGGGTCAAATTTTTTTTCCAAACTATAGTGTGCACCGACGTCAGGATGATATTGTAACATTTTAAAATTATACGATTGTGAAACCCCACTGCCTTCCGCACAACATTCCCTCCTGAAAAATTAGAAAAATAAATAAAAATACGTTTTCTTTCTTTTAACATTAGTTCAGAAGCTGATAACAAGGTATAATACATATTCTTACACATGCACACATCAAAAACATATTCATAAATACCCTTCACAAATCCCTATTCTCTTAACTTAAAGGGAAAATGAAAAAGAAATCAACAATACTTATAAATTTCATCCCTTTATTTTTACTTTAGATTATATGCATAATAATAATTAAAAATGAAAATTTCAAACTTTCCGATGACTTGGAAGAAGAGCTAAACCATCTAAACTATCACCTGGAATCTTTATATAAAGTTCTATTTACTCCTACATATGTTTATAATAATTTAGCGGAATATATATATATATATATATATATATATATATATATATATATATATATATATTATATATATATATATATATATATTATATATATATATATATATATATATATATATTATATATATATATGTCTCCTCTGTGGGCAAAGGCCGAAAGCCTACCAAATTCCACCACAGTTCGGGAAAAAGTCGGAAATCTGGTCAACATTGGCTGACATGATCCGATACACCGCGTTTAAAAGTGCGCAAGCCAAAGGAAGTTGGGAAAACACATATAGGGAGTGTGTTCCAGATTTTACCAGCAGAGTACATGTAAGAGTGAGCATATGGGTTAAGTCTGGGGTCGGAGAGTTGGACAGAGAAAGGATGAGACTGTGTAGAAAGTCATGTCGCACGAGCCCTTCTCAATGGAGGAAGTATGCGACGTGAGAGTTCAGAACAGCAATGTCGGTTGTAATAACGATAGTATAGAGAGAGTGATGCAACAATTCGACGGGAAGCAAGAGACTGCAGAGAGTTAGTAAGAGCAGGAGAATTGATGAGACGAAAAGCCCTAGACTCCACCTTTTCTAGAATAGCTGTGTGTGTGGAACTACCCCAGATGTGAGGCGTACTCCATACTGGGGCGAACAACACCCCTATACAGAGCAAGCAACTGGGGTGGCGTAAAAAAACCACGAAGGCGCCTCAGAACACCTAACCTCTTAGAAGCTTGTTTAGAAAGAGAAATAATGTGATCCTTCCAAGAAAGGAAGAAAAATAGGACAGATGAAGGTTTGAGTTGAGTGGAAGATTGTGTCGAGTAGAAAGATGGAGGAATTGAGTTTTTGAGGCATTGAAAACGACCATGTTTTTTCTGCAACAATTTGAAATACGAGAAAGATCAGAGGTCAGTTGCTCCAAGGCTATCCTTCTTGAATCTATCAACTGCTGTTGGGAGGGACGTCTTTCAAATTGAAAGGAGTAATGAAGGAGTGGAGTCATCGGCATAGGAGTGTATAGGAGACGAAGTAACAGAGAGAAGGTCGTTGATGAAAATTAGAAAAAAGAGTTGGAGAAAGGACAGATCCTTAAGGAAGACCACTATTTATAGATTTATAGGAAGAACGGTGGCCGTCTACAAAAGCAGCTATAGAACGACCCGAAAGGAAATTAGGGAGAAGTTCACAGAGAGAAGGATAGATTCCGAAAGAGGAGATTAAAGTTTGGAAATCAAAGCTTTGAGCCAGACTCTATCGAAAGCTTTCGATATGTCTAGTGCCACAGCGAAAGAATCACCGAAATCCTTAAGAGCGGAGGCCAAGAGTCAGAAACTAGGGAAAGAAGATCCCCAGTAGAACGTTCTTTAAAGATTGAAAGGATTGATATGTTTGCAAATCTTCCTGTTAAGGATAGATTCGAAAACTTTAGAAAGAACGGAGGAGGTTAAAGAAATAGGACGATAGTTAGAGGGCTGAGAGGGGTACCCCTTCTTCGGCACAGGTTGAATGAGCGCACGTTTCCAGCAAGAAGATAAGGTAGAAGTAGAAAGGCAAAGACGAAATAGTTTACCAAGGCAGGGTTCAAGCTCGGAAACACAAGTTTTGAGAACCGCAGCAGGAATACCATCAGGACCATACGCCTTCTTAGTGTTAAGCTCAGAGAGAGCAGAAATGACATCTTTTGAAGAAATTACAATGTTAGGCATAAATGAGTTGGAGGGGGTTGAAGGAGGAGGAATAGCTCCGGAATCGTTTAAGGTAGAGTTAGAGGCAAAAGTCTGAGCGAAGAGTTCTGCTTTAGTAGAAGGTAAAATGGTTATAGTGCCATCAGAAGAGACTAGAGGAGGGAAAGAGCAAGAAGCAAGGTTAGAGTTGACATTTTTTGCGAAATGCCAGAAAGGTCGAGAGGAAGAAGAGCCAGAAAGATTATTGTATTTAGGGCGGAGAAAAGAGTTTTTGGTATCTCTAAGAATAGATTTTGCACGATTCATAATATATATATATATATATATATATATATTATATATATATATATATATATATATATATATATATATATATATATATATATATATATATATATATATATATATATATATATATATATTTATATAGATTATTATATTTATGAAGGATTTAGTAAAAAAAAAAATGTTAAAATAGGCACCCCTTGGGGTTCCAATCCTCATAAAAAAAATCAGCTTCAGGCAGAGAACCGTTTCATACAAGAGATTTAGATTTATAAATGTTTACCCTTTCAAAAAATTTTCTTCTCATGTAAATAGAAACTTTTTTCTAGATGAAGGGTCCAGTTAATTAAAGGAATTTCAATGATGTTATTTTTGTACAGGAAACTTGAATTCTTTGCCGAAATGACTTGAAGATTAAACATCAGGATATAAAGTTCAGATAAAAGTTTAATTTGTGTGTTTTCGAAGATTTTATAGTTGTTTGGAAGATAATGTTCTCTTTGCCAAATTTAAAATTTGAGTAAGAACAGAGGTTAACACCTCCATAGTCTGTCTAACAGCATCAACTATTTGCTGTTGAATGGATCGTCTTTCAAAATAAAAGATGAATAGAGGGTAAAATCGTAATAAAGGAAGATGAGAAGTAATGAAATGATGGTAAAATCATTGAGGAAAAGTAGAAAAACATTATGGAACACCACTGTTTATAGACTTAAAGGATGACCAGTGGCAGACTACAGAGCTACAAGGAATTAGAGAGAATGATAAATAATAAAAGAGGGAAGTTTATAAATAAATAATTAGTAGTTTACGGCGAGAGATCGTCGACAGCAGATGTTGCATGCAACAGGATTTACAACATTGCAATGTTCTAAATTTATGGTCTTTAATGGGCTATTTTTTGGGGATTTGTGGTTGTTAGGGTTATTTTTGGTGTGAAGGAACCCTTTTTTGGGGCTCGGGGGACGTTACCCCAGCACCCTACTTTTAAAAGACCTTTCCTGAAGCCTTTCCGGGAACGCGTACCTACCCATGCTCTTTCCTTGTATCTTTTGAGATCGAGGATCCCTCCTCGGGAGGAGTGACCCTCCCTTAGAAGTGAAGGGGTAGCCACAGCACCCCACTTTTTTTCTGTCTCAGCTACTTTCCAGACACCTTTCGAAGTTTACGGTCTACCCTTGACTGACATACCTCATCTCCTTCACCCTATCTACCAACCATTGCACACCCGCAACCCACCCTAGGGGCTGATGGCGAAGCCACAGCACCCTACTTTTTTCCTATACTCTTTCCTGACCCGTTTTTGGGTAACAATTGATTACGTTCTGAAGTATATAGCCCTATACTTTACATTCTCTAACCATAATGCTCCTACCCTCCCCTCCATAGGGTCTGGAGGCATAGCCTCAGTACTCCACTTTTCTTATCTTCATTCATGGACCTTTCTGGGAACTCATAACAATCTATTCTCTTTCCTGGGTTCATTTCCGGAACCTTCCTGTTCCATTTCAATATAAGCCTAACTGAGAATTCCACAGCAAAGATTTGCATGCAATCGAACAAGTGCTACTGCAACATTCGGCTCCACTTCCAGAATCACTTCGTGAGCCCACGCTTTTTCGTCAACAGATACGAAGTCACATCCGGAGCAGAACTCTTTCCTATCCCCTTCAGAGGGCTATACAAAAACAAAAGGGTACCTAACCTCTCCTAATCACCTCTAGTCACAACACCATCTCTATCCTTCATTAAGTACATGAGATATAGCCTCATCGCCCCACTTCTTCTCCTAACACTAATTCCTGGTTCCGTTTAACGGTTTAAGCATGTACTGTAAGGCATGCAACCTCTACTAACCATCTCTAGTCACAGCACCATCTCTACCCTTCCTTAGGGGGTAGTGGCTTTGCCACATCACTCCATTTCTTCATACTCTTTCCCGAGATTGTTTTTGGGCGTAGCCACGTAATTGAAAGTTTTTTTTGTGATACTTGCCATTCAAGCTAACTTTTAAGTCTAATTATGAGAATTTGAGACCTGGCAAAGCCCTCGCACATTCGAACGCTCTTTCTTGAATTGGAATAAAGAGCTTCTTTTCACGATGTAAGACACCTACAAGTCAGATACCTCTTTCTTTCTTTCAAGCTGTTTTCTTTAGTGATTACTATAATGTATCACGAGATACGAAATTAGGCTGCCCCTCCATTCTATCGTTTAGAGAGTCCGGAGGGCACAGAACCTATCTATTTGTTAATTAAGATATTGAGAATTTTTGCTTATCATAAACTAATATATCACCTAAGGGTGCAAACAATTTATATATATATATATATATATATATATATATATATATATATATATATATATATATATATATATATATATATATATATTTGTAGTAATTCCATTTATGTAACAATAATTGTTTGTGTTAAAAATTGTAAGATTTCAAATTGTAAAAGAAAAATAATAATGTTTACCATGAAAATAAATCTGCAGCAAAAATAGAAAAATAAGAAAGTTACCCTAAAACTATGTTTAAAAAATATTTGTTTTAAATATTTATTTTTATTACTCTTTTAAATATCACTTGATAGATTCTCATAATAATCATGATGATAATAACGATATTTGTATATTCAAATTTAGTTTAAAAATTTAAATTCAACTCGTATGATTGACAATGAAAGTCACATATATAGTTGTCATGTGGAAATTGTAAAATAAATGTTCCAATTAAGTCAAATTGTGATCACTTTTTGATTTTTCTTTTAAGTCATGACCCTTGTAGTGAGAGGTGATCGTCAAGCTGCTATCCTCGAAAGCTAGCGTTAGCTTAATAGCAGGGGTATTTAGGTTTTCAATGTAGCCAAAGTCACTACGAAAGCACGATTCTACGAATCATGGATATAGAGGAAAGAATACCAGGTACGGGTTCAAAGACCCACACTGCGACCTCCACTATATATTGTTGACCCCGAGAAAACACCCAGCGCCTTCACGAATTCTACCAGAATTTTCTCCAAGCGTCTACTCTTTGAGTCGTTTGTTGAATCAAGATGCCGGATGCGGAGGATCAGGAAGCTGCTCTTTTGGCACATGTAGGAGTTAAAGTTCCTGTATTTATAGAGGCCTCAGTTGGTTCCTGGTTCCATATTTTGGAAGCTCAGTTCTTCCTTGCATTATTCAGTTAGAAATGAGTTATACTGGCCCATTAAGTGGTGCGTTTATAAATAATTGGGAGATTCATACCACTACCCCCCATACATAAAGTAGTACCCTGAAGAATGAGTCGCCAATAAAATATGGTAGTGTGTCAAAAATATTGAGAATTCCACACCACTGCTACCATATGTAAATGGATAACCTTGAAAGAATGAAGAATCACTCACATAAAGTTATACGTAAATACAAATTGGGCAGCACAATTCAACCACTACGACAGTATTATAGCATCAAAAATTGTTCATAATTCTTCCATCGAAGATTCAAACTTTCTCCAACCACTCACAGAAGTAATTATCTCCAACAATACTACATCTCTTCAACAAATTACGTTAAGAAGAGAGGATAACATCGTGCCAGATGCCTCTTTCCCAAATATTCTCGGTAACAGCTAATGCCATCGATTTATCTTCTTCGTCTTTAATCAACCAATCAAGAAACCGTCAATTTTATTCTCATATCTTCTTAAAGTCAATTTCATTCGCCGAAATTTGAAAGCACCTTACTCTGGTCATTTCAGCGCTCTTCAACGAATGGATCGATCCTACAAGATTCAGCTTCCAGATGCAATTACAAACATGAAAAATTCCTTTTAATATATAGTACTCAAATAAATAAATAAAATGTAATAAAATGCTAAAAGCAAAATGAAATAAAATAGTGTTAGAAATAAGATGAAAGAAATGCTAAAAATAAATGAAATAAAATAAAATGCTAAGAATGAAAATAAAATAGATATCTTTAAATTTTTGTGAAAAAAAATTTACATTTAATTTTATATTTATTTTAATATTTATTTATTTTTTATTTTTCTTGAAACATTGACATATTAGTATGTATCCCTATATCAGCGGATATATGCAGATTTGCTTTTATTTTAATGTTTTTGTTTGCCATTTTGTATATTTTTCCTCATTTGCATGCTTTATATGTTTGTGTACATTTTAGAACTTACCGAAATATGCAAACAATTAAATGAAGGTTAGTATTATGTTTGCATTTCATTCTAATTTTTTTTTATAGTTGAATATATGTTGAATTTCCCTTAGTTAGACGGGGCCATCTTTCATAAATATCTACTCCACTTTCTATTTCAAGTTTAACTCTACTTTATTTTTTCATACTGTTTTAAAAATTATAAATAAATTGTATGAAATATATGTAAGCCATCATAGAGCAGTATGCATTCGCGAGTAGACAAATACACACATACACGCACACAAACACACAAACACAAAAATTTACACACATCAAAATGATACTACAAGTATAAATTTCTAATCAAATCATTGTAAATACATGCTCATTTTGTATTATTAACAAACAATTTTATACTTGATTCGTATCAAATAAAAATAATTACATGTTTATAGTATAATATTGATGAATAATTTATATATAGTATAGTAATAGCTGCTCTAACAGTAAGGGAGATGATGTTACAAACTGGAAATATCAGGGATTGAAAGCATGAAAACATTCTTATAATGTGTAAGAGTGAATAGACATACGTTAATAAAATAAGTCATAGATTGGAAATATTAAGAATTGGTAAAAGATGGTGACATCATGGCTCAGGGATATGGAAAAAGTAATTGTAAAGTGTGTTAAAAAATATACGTCATGATATTGAAGTTGTAATTTTATTCGATGATAGGTGTGCAATGAAATACCTATGCAAATATTTATATACAAAATCTTGATTTCAGGCTTATGGTAAAATAGTATAACAGTAACAGAATATGATGGTATAGGTATTGCTTTTTAATATGTTTTGTAAGGGTAGGAAGTATGTGATGATAATGATGAAGTAAACTTTTATTCATTTCCCCTCGCTAAAAGAAATTGGTCCGAAACCTGAACAGGGAAGAAATTACTGAGGAGAAGGTAGCTTAAATTAATGAAAAAAATAGACCGTGCACCAAGACAAGAAGGCTGCACAGTGGCACCAACCTCATTACCGGAGGTCACCAACTCCGAATATGAAGATTTTAGAGAAAGGAGAAGAAGAGAGAATGTGCTCTATTTTGCAGTTTAAATAGTCAAAAAATTTAGGATAGTCAGTAGAATTAGGAGAAAAATAAACAGAACAAGTAAATTTAATCGTGGAATGGCAAGAGTGCCTGACCCATAAGGTAAAAAATTCAGAAGACTCCAAATTAGAGACACGAGAACAAACGACATCGTTGTGCAGATATGAACAGCAACTGCCTTTGGTTGAAAATTGAAGATAGAGACAGTAGTAGGAAAAGAATTATTATTAGAACGTTCAAACTTCTGAGTTTCAGTCAAGAACAAGAGTTGAAGTTTAGAAGAAGAAAGGTGATATTCAAAAAAGTGGAAATTGGAGTGTAGATCGCGAATGTAGCTTAAATTAGAGAAAAAAAATAGACCGTGCATCAAGACAAGACGGCTGCACAGTCCTAGTGGCACCAACCTCATTATCGGAGGTCACCATCTCCCAAGTGGTGATAGGCGAAGGGGTAGATGAGGGGCTATTTTTGGAAGTCGCCCCTAGGGGCTTATCCGAGGCTACTATTGTTGACGTCATTATTAATTTCTTTTTTTTTGTAATAGTATTTTATTCGTGTGAAGAAGAGCCTACTCAGCGTAGAAGAAGGGGGAGATGAGCGCGAAAGGGAGATAACTATTGGGCACCGGGAATAGATGGGAAGTACCTCTTAATGTCCCATATACCCAATGGGGGTAATCTCATCGCCTCGGGAGCGCAAAACCTTCCCTACTTATTCTCTCTCAAACATAAACAAGCAAACAAATACAAATATACGTTGGATAAAATCATATGCTTTCCAGAATAAGGCATCTTAGCTACACTATGAAGACATTATGCATAAACTAATAATAGTCGTACTCAAATAAATACAAAAACACACAAATACAAATTTTATACACATTGTTTATCTGTTTCAAAATATAAGTAAAATAAATTTATTTAGAGATGAATAATTAAAAATGCTGATTTTGTTTAACATTTAAAATAAATTGAGAAATTTTAAGAACAATAAGAGTTTCCATGAATATCTAAAATAAATGCTACTAAATATTACTTAAAAATTATAAATTAGCATTTCAAAAACATTTCATTTATCCCTTTCAGGACTAACGGTACTTTATTGTAACGTCTTTTAAAAAGACTGTAAAATTTAAAATTTTGCTTATTACATTCTTATGTGCTAACGGTACGCTCAAGAAAGGATGATATTTTCATTTTCTGGTGATATCTGGCATCTTCTTTTAGAAATGTAAACAATATTATGCGGTTTCCTCAGATCATGCTCCAAAGCCTTCTTTCAAACTGTACTTCGTTTTTGGATAAACTTTTTATAGTGTTTGAAGGTAAGTTCTGATATTTTAATTATATTAGTTTTTAGATAATTGTATATAGA
>SEYY01014285.1:57500-75000 GCA_009176605.1 Armadillidium nasatum | reverse complement strand
CGATACGTAAGCCTATTTTTAAATTTTATTATTATAATAATTATGAATAGATTTTTTTATTTTAATATATTATTTTAGTAGATGCATGGCACACGAACATTTGTGTATATCTTTCGAACATATATCTTTCGATTAATCGATATCGATTTATAGTGTCGACGATTTGGACGAGTTATAAAAAAAAGTTGTCGGCCCTTTGACCTTACCAAAAAAAAAGTTGTCGACGTTTTGGACAAGTGAGAAAATTTTGTTAATGTTTTTTTCAAAAGTGTCGGCCCTTTGACCTGTCGATTACTTTTCCTGTCGACGATTTGGGGTAATCCCGCTTTTTCAAGGTCTACTCATTACAATTTTTTAACGAAGGTGTACATTTTGTTTACCTATTTTTTTGTTAATAAACTGTAACTCCCCACCTTTCCCGATTCAGACCTATGTTTATATAACATTTGTTACTTCAAATGACTTACGTAATGCAATCTTGGAGTTTGGTAGACTCCTCTCGGGACACCATATATTATATATATATATATATATATATATATATATATATATATATATATATATATATATATATATATATATATATATATATATATATATATATATATATATATTATATATATATATATATTATATATATATTCTGAAACCTTGTTGATATTTTGTTGTGGCGTGCATATTTTTTTTTTTATCTTCATAGTTAATAGTCGTATTTTACCATCATTATTATCTCATTTTCTCCGTTTCCTCCTTTTTATTTTTATATTATTTTTATACTGCAAACTGCTTTTCTTCCATAAATTGAGAAAACTCTCGTTTCTGCTTCTACCAGAAAGATCAAAGCTTTTAACTTTAACAGTATATATATATATATATATATATATATATATATATATATATATATATATATATATATATATATATATATATATATATATATATATATATATATATATATATATATATATATATATATATATTATATCTCCTCCGGTGGGCAAAGGCCAGAGGCCTACAAAATTCCACCGGAGTTGGGAAAGATCTATATCATGGTCGATGGAGGCCGACGTGTCCTAGATACACGGCGTTTGAAAGTATGTAAGTCAAAGGAAGTTGGGAAAACAGATTAAGGGAGTGTGTTCCAGACTTTACCAGTAGAGTATATGTAAGATTGAGCATAGCGATTAAGTCTGGGGTCGGAGAGTTGGACAGAGAAAGGATGAGACTGTGTAGAAAGGCATGTCGCACGAGCTCTTCTCAATGGAGGAGGTATGCGACGAGAGAGTTCAGAAGAGCAGTGTCTGTTGTAATAGCGATAGTAAAGAGAGAGTGACGCAACAATTCGACGGGCAGAAAGAGATTGAAGAGAGTTAGTAAGAGCAGGAGAGTTGATGAGACGAAATGCCCTAGATTCCACCTTCTCTAGGAGAGCTGTGTGTGTGGAACCACCCCATATGTGCGAAGCATACTCCATACAGGGGCGAACAACACCCCTATACAGAGCAAGCAGCTGGGGTGGCGTGAAGTAATTCTGAAGGCGCCTCAGAACACCCAACCTCTTAGAAGCTTGTTTAGAAAGAGAAGTAATGTGATCTTTCCAAGAAAGATCACGAGAAAAAGAAACACCAAGAATATTAAGAACAGATGAAGGCTTGAGTTGTGTGTTTTCGAATAAGATATCATAGTTGTGTGGAAGATTGTGTCGAGTGGAGAGATGAAGGATCTGAGTGTTTGAGGCATTGAAAACAACCATGTTTTCTCTGCCCTAATTTGAAATAAGTGAAAGATCAGAGGTTAGTTGCTCCAAGGCTACCGTTCTTCGAGTCTATCAACTGCTGTTGGGTGGGACGTTTTTCAAACTGGAAGGAATAATGAAGGGTGGAGTCATCAGCATAGGAGTGGATAGGAGATGAGGTAATAGAGAGAAGGTCATTAATGAAAAGTAGAAAAAGTGTTGGGGATAGAACAGAACCCTTGAGGAACACCACTATTAATAGATTTAAAGGAAGAACGGTGGCCGTCTACAACAGCTGCTATAGAACGACTGGAAAGGAAATTAGTGAGAAGATCACAGAGAGAAGGTTAGATACCGAAAGAGGGAAGTTTAGAAATCAAAGCTTTGTGCCAGACTCTATCGAAAGCTTTCGATATGTCCAGCGCGACAGCAAAAGATTCACCGAAATGCCGAAGAGCGGAAGACCAAGAGTCAGAGGGAAAGGAAAGAAGATCACCAGTAGAGCGTTTTTTACGAAAGCCATACTGGCGATCTGAGATAAGATTAGAAGAATTGAGATGTTTCCAAATTTTCCTGTTAAGGATAGATTCGAAAACTTTAGAGAGAACGGAGGTCAAAGAAATAGGACGGGTAGTTGGAGGGTTGAGAGGGGTCCCCCTTCTTCGGCACAGGCTGAATGAGGGCACTTTTCCAGCAAGAAGGGAAGGTTGAAGTAGAGAGGCAAAGACGAAATAGTTTAAAGAGGCAGGGTGCAAGCTCGGAAGCACAAGTTTTGAGAACCACAGGAGGAATACCATCGGGACCGTACGCCTTCTTAGTATTAAGCTCAGAGAGAGCAGAAATGACATCTTTAGAAGAAATTCTAATTTTAGGCAAAATTGAGTTAGAGGGGGTTGAAGGAGAAGGAATAGCTCCGGAATCGTCTAACGTTGAATTAGTGGCAATAGTTTGAGCAAGGAGTTCAGCTTTAGAAGAAGGTAAAACAGCAGTTGTGGCGTCGGAAGATATTAAAGGAGGGAAAGAGGAAGAAGCAAAGTTAGAGTTGACATTTTTTGCAAAATGCCCGAAAGAACGTGAAGAAGAGGAACCAGAAATTTTATTGCATTTTCTACGGAGAAATGAGTTTTTATTGTTACGAAGGATAGATTTTGCACGAATCCGGGATGAAATATAAGTAGCTTGAGTTTCTGGATTTTGAAGACGACGATAATCCCTGAAGGCAACATCCCTGCGGCGGGTAGCGCGAGAACAAGCAGAGTTAAACCAAGGTTTGCTAGGTTTAGTAGAAGGGAAAGAATATGGAATGAACGCCTCCATGCCAGAGGAATCACCTCGGTAATGCGTTCTGCACACTCCGAGGGACCCCTCCCACGGAAGCAATAATCATTTCACGGGAAATCGAAAAAGTACGACCGCAAGTCCGACCAGCTTGCGGCACCAAAGTGCCACAAAAGTTTCCTTTCAATAGAAGGGGGTCTTTCCTGCGGAAGACTTGAAGAGATAGAAGAGGATACAGAGATAAAAGGTGATCGGAGGAACCCAGAAGAGGAAAGAGCTTAACAGTATAAGGAGAAGAATTAGAAGTTGGGAAAAGGTCTAGAATGTTAGGTTCATCTCCAAGAAGATCAGGGATACGAGTAGGGAGCTGTACCAACTGCTCAAGGTCGTTTTGGATAGCGAAATGGAAGGCACGTTCACCAACTGTATCATGAGAACTAGATGAAAGCCATTAGCGGTGGTGAACATTGAAATCAACTAATATGATGATTTCAGAGAAAGGAGAAGAAGAGAGAATGTGCTCTATTTTGGAGTTTAAATAGTCGAAGAATTTAGGATAGTCAGTAGAATTAGGAGATAAATAAACAGAACAAATGAATTTTGTCGTAGAATGGCAAGAAAGCCTAAGCCATAAGGTGGAAAATTCGGAAGACTCCAAATCAGAGACACGAGAACAAACGACATTGTTGCGCACGTATGCACAACAACCGCCTTTGGCTGAAAATTGAGGATAGAGACAGTAGGAGGAAATAGAATAGGGTTTGCTATCAGAACGCTCAAACATCTGAGTTTCGGTCAAGAATAAGAGGTGAGATCTAGAAGAAGAGAGGTGATGTTCAACAAAGTGGAACTTAGAGTGCAGATTGCGAATGTTGCAGAAATTAATGAAAAAATAGACCGCGCATCAGGACAAGCAGGCAGCTGTGTCTTGGTGGCACCAACCTCATCACCGGAGGCCACCAACTCCCATGTGGTGATGGGAGAAGGGGTGGATGAGGGGCTACGTTTGGAAGCCGCCCCCCGTGGCTTCTCCGAAGCTACTTCTTTTGAGGCCATCATTTAGTTTTTTTAATTTTCTTTAAAGGGTGTCTGTATTAATGTTTTGTGTGTAGTAAGGAGAGCTTACTCCGATTTAGAAGAAGGTGAGCGCGAAATGGAACGAACCATTGGGTACCGGGATGAGATTGGAAGTACCCTTAGCATCCCATATATCGAATGAGGGGTAATCTCATCGCCTCGGGAGAGCTACTTCCCTCCCCCATATATATATATATATATGAAAATTAAGGCCAATGCAAAGATGAACGTATTTTATTTGAACGTTTCGAATCACAGGCATTCATATTCAGCTAAAATTAAATTAAAAAAAAAAAAATTAGTACACAAAAAATAAAATTTTGCAAAATTTACAAAAGACCAAAAGTATTAAATAAAAACGAACCACAACTCATAAGAACATCCCAACGGCCGAACAGACTGTTTATTCTTGTTTCCCTAACTCAGTGTGCGTTGAACCGTTCAATAAAAAGTGTCGGAACATTTCCATTCCTTTGTGTGTGTTATTTTCATAATATTTATTGTGAAATGACGTCATCTTCATCACCTAGTACTGATAGTAGCATATATTTGATTGGATCCATGTCAAATCAGATTGTAGGAAGTAAGCTGCCAAGTAACAGACAAGCTTTAAGTCTGTTATTCTATAGTTTGTGGATCGTTAAACTAAATTTATTTGAAAGTGCAGTTCTTGTTATAAAAGAAAGTTAAATTTTGGCAGAAGGCACGCATTATTCCTCGTGAAGAACATCGCTGTGTTTCTAAACTGCAGAAGTTGTATAAAAATTGTAGGAATATGCCAAAAAAAAAAGTTTAAATCGTTTACCACACAAAGACAGCGCGAAAGCGACTCAATTTGATGGTGAACTAGACAATTTGTTTGATATTGTTTATGGAAATGCTTTGAATATGATACGTATAGAAGATAAAATGTTTCTTTATCTCAAAGGCAAAAAGGAAATTCAAGTTGTGTGCTAGGGATTGATCAGATGTTGAGCTTGCGAGAAAAGAGAACTGAAGAAAAACTACCGAAGTTAGATGAACGCAAGAAAAGGTCATAAGAAGAAATGGCACGTAAAGGTAAAGACTTTTCGTGTACTTATCATTATATTTTTCTCCTTCAATATGTAATAGCGTAATATGGATAAAAGAAAATTTTGATTATAAAGACAAAGGGAAATTGTAAATGTCATTTTCTTTATATACAAGTTACTACTTTACATAGCTATTCTTTTTTTCGTAAAATTACTTGTTTTCTTTTTTTTCCTTCTTTTTGGTTTGTTCTTCAGTCGAAGGCGACTCAAGTTCAACCATCACAGAAGAACTGTCAGACTTCAAGGAGGAGGAGAATTTCCAAAGGAGATCTGGTATATCACAAGATTCCACTGAACATTCATCTTCCAGCAACAAGAGAGAAAAAAAATCGACTTTTTTAAACATAAATTGCTACCTGCTCTAGGCAAATGGGGAAATTACTGACCGTAATGTAACTCATTTAATAATGGCAACTGCTGAAACTTTGGGTGTTAATACAAGTTCACTAGTTTTGAACACGTTCTCAATCTATAGGTTGAGGAAAGAATTTAGAGAGAAAAAGTTTAAAGAAATAAAGCAAAATTTTTATTTAGGGAGTATGTCCTCTCTTGCGGTGGACTGGGAAAATAAAGTTTTTCAGGGTTCAGAGAGCATCAAATATTTGAAGGGTTACCAGTGTTAGTATCATTTGAAGAGAAGTCTCAGCTGCTTAATGTTCCAAAACCTGAAAATGCAACAGGAAATATTCGTGCAGAAGCAATTCTTGATATTCTTCATGAATGAGAAATTGCTAATAAAGTTAAGGTCTTATGTTTTGATACCACTACTTTTTAACGCTGGTCACTTGAAAGGAGTGTGCATTTTACTTGAACATTTATTGGGAAAAGATTTGATATATTTACCTTGCCGTCGGCCCACATTGGAGCTTGTACTGAAAGCCGTGCTTGAGACAAAGCTTGAGTCACCTACAACTGGTCCGGATGTGCAACTCTTTAAAATTAAACGATTCAAAGATTAATGGCCAACAATAAACCCTGAAATATTTGTGAGTGAAATTCAAGACGAAATAGTTGAACGACGTTTTCTTAATGGTAGTGACACTTTATTTCAATTTTGTTCGAGTTTTCTACAAGATAATCTATGTAGAGGTGACTATAAGGAACTTCTGGAGCTCACTATACTATTTCTAGGCGGAAGTCTGACTCGTAAAACTAAATTTCATTATCCAGGATCTTTCCATCACACCAGATGGATGGCGAAAGCTATATATATATATATATATATATATATATATATATATATATATATATATATATATATATATATATATATATATATATATATATATATATATATATATATATATATATATTGAAGATATTATTGCTCCTTTTGAGCTTAATTTTAATGATGAAGAGAATTGCAAAGAATATTCAGAGCATTCTATATATGATATAATGATCAAATTTAAGAATCTTCTTATTAATGATATAAAATTCATTTACTGTAGTGACTTTATTAAGATAAATATAAAATAACGCTTCGGCCTTTTTGGCCATCATCATGATTTATCTTAAAATTTAAATGGCATAATAAAGTTATAAAAGTCAAAATGGATCAACTACATATATAACAAAAACAAAACAAAAAGAAAAAAAATGACACTAACAATAACACAAATAAACACATATAATAAATGAACATAAGAACTGTAAAGCGTAAGTGAAAAAGCACAATGTATAATTAAGAATGAATAATTAATAATAATATGAGAATAATTAATAATAATTATGTTTAGTATCAAAATATCAGACATTAAAAATTAAAAAAGGTGGGTGTGCAACAAAATAATATATAATCGGATGAACTATTGGCAGCGTGACTGCTAGGTAACTGGGATAAACTTAAATGATAGACAAAATGTGAAAAATGACACATACGTACAAACACATAAAAGAAAGTAATATATGGTTACAAAATAAAATAATAATATATACATAATAATACATGGTTATAAAGTATAAGAATAATATATACAGACAATAATAATATATAGATAACTAAAAATGAAAAATAAAAAATAATAAAAATCTATAACAAATACACATAATATGCATACTCGCTCACATGCATACACACATGTACAAACATATATAATACAAACACAAATACATGCATATAAATAGATCATAAATACATAACAACATACATCCATACATACACATACACAGAGCATACATTATATAAGCTAACATCCTAAGTATAGATTCAAGGGCTACGATTGTGGACTGAAATGAGTTGCACACTCAGAAAGATGTCTAATGGAATCAGGACTATAACAATATAATAAGTTGAACAATTGAAGCGTTCTAAAGTTTAATGAGTGTTAGCAGGTAATATGGAATAAAAGATCAGAGTAAATAACAAAATTTAGTGAGAGGTGACAAGTAAGGGCATAGTAGCAAGATTATTGCTGAGGTCTGGCATTAATTTATGAATAAACAGTGTTTGAAGGATACGGAGTGAGTTGGAATTAGAGTGTGAAGATAGAACAGAATAATTAAATCATTAATAAGAAGATTCTTAAATTTGATCATTATATCATATATAGAAGGCTCTGCATGTTCTTTACAATTCTCTTTCATTATATATATATATATATATATATATATATATATATATATATATATATATATATATATATATATATATATATATATATATATATATATATATATATATATATATATATATATATATATATATTGCCTAAAAGGGAAGGAAACAATTCTATTTGAGAAATACAGCAGAACAACATCTTCGAGATACCTGCGTATTTATAGTAAAAAGGAATGTTGAATCATGGTTAGGTGTCCAAACGCTGTTGCAGCGCCTTTCATGACTTCATATTTCTTAAATTATTAGCAGATTATCCAGATCTCATGATTTCCAAAGTAACACTGAAGAAATTTTGCAAAACATTTATGGTATTTGGCTCCTGAAACTCTAGCTCTTTGTTTGTTCGACGAGTGCGTTGACACCGAAACAAAATGAAAAATAGTTAAAGCCATAAGATCTATTGATAACGCAGAGAAAAGTATCAAGAAATATGCCCTCAGTCTGAAACATGGGAAAGAGACAGTGTCGCAAGATTTAAGTCAATTTTTCACTTCCATATTTTTTAATTTCTTTTCGAAATTTCCGGTTTCTGCTGAATTTTTGAAGTTAGATCCTGATAATTGGAAAATAGACACGCAATATAATCAAACTTTCCATTCTTTCTTGAAGTTATTGGTAACAATTCATGTGATAGAGCGCAGAGTAAAATCAATATAGGAATACATCAACAGTTTTCTCAAGGATGATGAGCAAAGGTAATTCTTGTTGCATTTGATATGCGTGTACCGTTCTAAGTACCTATAATAGCAGAAAAATCTCTGTAGAAATCTACATAACGTTTGGCATGTAATTACACAGCTAATTTTAAATGTGTATTCCTTATTTTAGTGGAATTGATTTTTTGCAATGTCTAAATTTTTTAATATAAAAAAATTGACCACAATACGAGTTTCATTTCACTTACATAATTTGTTAGTTTATGTGTGTTTTGCTTTACATGCAATAAAATACAATCTCTAAATGTCAATGCAAACCAAAAAAAGACCTTTCTCTCATTTAGAACATTTAATAATATATATTTAACTATAATTGGAAAGTAAAAAATGTATAGATGTCTAAAAGAGAAGAATAATTCGAAAACTTCACGGAGTTTACGGCATCACTCAATCTTGTCTTATTGTCAAATAATTTGATTCTATCCCTTATTTGGCACTCATCTCCCTCAAGCACTAGTGCCAGGCTCTAACTCATGCTCTTTCCTGAGTGCCATTTCTTTTTCTAGCACATTCTAATACGCAGCACTGTTGGTTAGGCTACGCCCAATGACATGAGGGGAGTACTAATACCATCGAAAGCTTGCACTGAGGGCAAGGAGTCATCCGATAACATCAGGACACATCCGATGTCTTATTGGTTACATTAATATACATGAATATTTTATACACTGATGCTGTTAGGCACTTAAATATGCATGAGGGCTGGTTTACACACACACACAAACATATACACATATCCATACCAGTACATACATTCAAACACCCATGTGCCACGTAGATTAAACATGAAATATCAAGAATTCATATACCGAAGAAAACACATTTTACATATTCACTAAAATCATTCAGAAATAAATTTTTAATATTAAATATACTTATAATATTATCGTTATTATTTATCGTTATTTATGGGGTTAAAACACTTAATCATGTAATGTGATAATAACTCTTATACTCCGTACACATGTACATACACATACACACACGCACTCACACACATACACACAATATATTCCCTAGGGTATTAGTATGTACGAATCTAGTATAGAGAAAAGAGTATAGAAGGTGAAGTGTATAGATAAGAAGAAGGTAGCAAAAGAGTGTTGGGTGGAGAGAGTGAAAAAAATAAGGGGGGGGGGGAAAGACGGAAAAAGAGGGGTTTTGGGCATTGGACTTATTATTATTCCTATATTTAACATGCTTTCATATTTGATGAAAGTTAATACAATAGAAACATATGGTTTCCGCCATCTTCGATCTCTGTTTACGAGGTTTTCATCTCCGTAGATTTTCTCTTCACCACGTGGTTTTCTCACTCCAATATTCAATTCCTAGTTTATAACTCACTAAATTTATATACTATTATTTACTTTAACTCACAGCACCCAAATGAAGCATTATGCCTATAACATTATCACGTGACTGATATTTGTATAGTTCCCCATGAATACCTGATATTTCATGTTTTTTGACTCATCTCAGGTGATATATAACATAATAACGATTTTACAGTATTAATTCACTTCATATCTACAACGTCATTCTATAACATTACTTATTGCATTCTTAAATAAAAATTCTTATTGCATAATAAACCATTACTTTAATATGATTTTATATATGCGAAGGCATTAGTACTTAAATATTGCATCATATAATTTCCATCTCATGACTATATTTCTATAATAGCAAAATGATATCATACACATATTCTTGGATATTCATCTCTTTTTCTTCAAGCTGTAACTTGTTTTAAAATTTGTTTTACATCTTTATTTTTCATATTTCTTTCAAGCTATAACTTTTTACAATTTATGACGCATTACGTTTTCAATATTTCTTTCAAGTTATAACTTTAAAAATTTACTTTCATACCTTTCAATAATAAATTATTTTGTATCTCTTAAAAAAAAATTTCAGAAATTTTGGTAAAACAATTTATTTATTAAAAATTTATAGTTATTTATGGGGGTTAAAACACTGAATAATGTAATGCGCAATTTACTCTTCTATTCCGTATACATGTGCATACATATATACACACATGCACTCATACTCACATACGCACAATATATTCTATAGGGTATGAGTATGTACGAATCTAGTATAGAGAAATAGAGAAAATTATATAGAAGGTGAAGTGGATAGATAAGAAGAAGGTAGTAAAATTGGGGGGGGGAGAGGTGGAGGAGTGGGGTGAAGGCAGGGAGTCATGAGTTGAGGAAATGGATGGAGGAAAGAGTTGTGTTAAGTTGGGGTTGAAGTTTTTTAATGTAAAGTGATTCGAGAATTTTTCGATCGGATATACCACAGAGGGTCGTAGCAAGTCAGGGAGGATGTCATTGTATGAGAGGAATGAGCCTATGGAGAATGAGTTCATTCCAATAAGGCGTGGATGAATTTGAGGAAAGAAATGTTAGTGAACCTAGTTAATGGTGCTTTGAGGCGTATTAGTAGTTAGTGAAATGTTGGTGTGGGTAATTGAGGTCGATAGATATTATAGACGAATTTATGTATGGTATTGTCAATGAGGTGAGTGGGGAAGAAGTTGAAAGTTAAAAATTCCTTTAGATATGTGAGCTCAAGGTGAAAATAAAACCAAGAGGAACAGATGTTATAGACTCTATTTAAATATCCAATGATGGCTGTGTGTTTGAATGTGTAAGAGGTGGAGCTCTCTCCACCCAGACTCTCCATTTTGTTACCATCTTCTTATCCACCCATTTCACCTTCTATACACTTTTCTCTATCCTAGATTCCTACATACCCATACCCTATCCTATTACATCATTTATCCAACCAACTAAATCATAATCTACTCATATGTTCATTATCTGTCCTTCAACTTAGTGTATCACTGTACTTACTATTGTTTCTGTATAATATAAATCCGTATATTCTTAGTGTATTACATATGTGCCTTTTTATATTATATTTATAACTATTTTCACTTTACTTTATTTAACATTTATCTCATACTTGATAACTATATATCTATTTTATTTCCTGCTCACAGGTTATTGTTGAAAATGGCCTAGCTGTCCCGAAACGTCAAAACTAACTAAAAAATAAGCAAAAAACAAGAAAGCATCTTAGCATTTACGTTTTTACAAATCTAAATATTTATTGGGACCAATGTTTCTTGCTGTCGAATTCTTTAAGCTTTTTTGCCGGACTGTATTACATTCTTTTCATATCCAATCCTTATTTGAGACGCTTGTGTAACTACATTTACTGTATGCTCTACACTCTGACTGTGGCATGGAAACAATACTGTGTTAACTGGCTCATTTACAAATTGTTTTATTTCGTAAGTTATTAAATCCTTTAAAACAGGTGGCTAGGTGACTGTTTCCTTTTCCCAATAAATCATTTTTGAATAATCATCTGCATTAAAGTTTAATGTTTTAGACAGTTCAAAAACTCTTGCATTGAAATTCTATGCTCTTACTTGAATAATTCGTTGAACACCTGAAACTCTTATCTCTTTTCTTGGTTCCGCTAACATTGCAAGTAATGCAATTGTAAGTAATCATAGCATGTGTTTTGTCCACGTCTTTAAGTAGGCAAATCAGGTACCAAAAATTACGTGAACCATCAGTTGCCTTTGGATGTGAATTTATCCAAAACCACCCTGGTGAGTAAACCTTCATATTTATTAAATTCTGAAGAGCTTTGCTTGGATGTTTTGTTGAAACACAACCGTAAGATCCTGTTAACTTTTGTTAGCCATCTGGCATGATCAAGGGTGTCCGTAGATTTTTTCTCTAATGATGGCGTTATATTCTCTAATTTAATTCTAATACACATTTCATACAAATATTTTTGGTCATTGCTAATTTACTTAACGATATCTTTTACAAGGTTGTTGTTTACAAGTTCAAATTCAACTATATCCAGCTTATTTACATATGCTTCTATCCAACATATTACTTTCATTCAATATATCCATATCTTTTTATGCTGAATTGACTATAGCAGCAGTGGCCATATAACTTACACGAAACTTTTCAAATGTAAATGCTAAATGTTTAGCTACAAATCTATTTAGAGAATTTTCCCCAAGTTCAAATTCTGGAAAAATTCTTCATCATTTTCCGTTTTCTTCTATTTCCAGTGTCTGTTCTTCCATAACATCAAAGTTCAATCCTGTGTTGTTTGAAGGGCCACAAATTTCTACGGATCGGG
Organism: Armadillidium nasatum; assembly: GCA_009176605.1. NCBI lineage: Eukaryota > Metazoa > Arthropoda > Malacostraca > Isopoda > Armadillidiidae > Armadillidium > Armadillidium nasatum. Next base: position 62,313 of record SEYY01014285.1, on the reverse strand, counting down.
TATTGATACTGCTACTGCTGCTGCTGCTGCTGCTGCTGCTGCTACCACCCCTACCCCTGCCTAGACTTACACTAGATTTAACGTTTAACCTTTATAATTTTTCTTGCGTCCTTCTTCTCGCACCTGTTACTGCTTTATAAATTGAACCAAGATGATTTTTCCTTTGTTTTTGACATAAATAGATTCCCATTCAATAATGGGTATTGTAATTTCCATCTACAATGAATTCTTTCCTGTTTTTATTTTCATAATAATTGCATGTGAAAATGTCAAACATCTTTTCTTATGATTTTACTTCACTTTCAAACTCATCCTTTCGTCTGTTTTGTGGGATCCTATTTAGTTCTGAAGCTGATTCTATAAGTCTTTGAACTCTTAAATATATACCATTAAGTGTTATGGTTGGAAAGGAAAACTTTCTCCTGATATATATATATATATATATATATATATATATATATATATATATATATATATATATATATATATATATATATATATATATATATATATATATTATATATAATACTTTGACTTGCATACTTTCAAACGCCGTGTGTCTGGATACGTCGGCCACCATCGACCATGATAATAGATCTTTCCCAACTCCGGTGGAATTTGGTAGGCCTCTGGCCTTTGCCCACCGGAGGAGACATATATATATATATATATATATATATATATATATATATATATATATATATATATATATATATATATATATATATATATATATATATATATATATATATATATATATATATATATATATATATATATATATATATATATATATATATATATATATATATATTATATATATATATATATATATATATATATATATACATATATTATATATATATATATATATATATATATATATATATATATATATATATATAATATATATATATATATATATATATATATAGGGTGTTCCAGATGTCGCTCACCATTCAGATTTTGGAAAAGAAAATTGATATTAATAGATAATGCTTTATTTAATCATAACACATGACGCTTCTGTTCTCTTCACGAAGCTCTCTATCACACTCCTGAGGGTTTCAGGGGTGATCATTCAGCATGAAGTTGTTATTGCATCCCTTAAATCATCAAAGGAGACGTGAACAATTTTTGTACTCAACGGATTCGAGATGACCCCAAAGGAAATGGCCAAGTGGGCTAAGATCACGTGATCGGGATGGCTACTCCACGGGCCCTCTCTGTCCAATCCATCTGTTAGGAAAGGTCTGGTCTAAGTGGTCACGCACGCATGTTGCAAAATGTGCTGGAGCTCATTCCTGCTTTAAAAATGACTCTGTCTTCGACGTATGGGAGCATCATCAAGGTATTCAGACAAGAAGGTTTGCAGTAATTCTAAATAGGTTTCAGCAGCGACATTATTATTGAAGAAATATGGGCCAATGATTTCCTCCTCCCAGATTCCAGCCCCACCATGATCCTCTGGTTGTGCTGGTTTTGTCCGTCCTCAACATGGATTGATATTTAACCAATAGCACATATTGTGCCGGTTCACTTGACCATTCAAACGAAAAATGGCTTCATCACTGAAAAATATTGACGAATCCATATGTCCGATCATCCATTCACAAAATTCCATCCGCCTATCTGTGTCATCACCATGTGAAGCTTGCACAAGATGTAATTTGTGCGGATGAAATTTTGTACGTCATGAGAATAAGATGCACTGATGATTTGCTTATGCTTATTTCCTGGCTTACTCTTCTGACTGATTTTACAGAAATTTTCACATTCTCCAAAACCATAGTGGATGTTTTTTCATTAGTTGCACTCTTTGGTCGTTCACATCTCTGAAGGTCAGCAACTGAGTCAGTTTCTTGGAAGCGTTTGATTAAACGGAAGACAGTGGTATGACGTAATGGTTGTCTCTCAGGGTCGCTGCGGTTGAATTCATCAATTATAGAGCGGTGTGCAGTCCCTTGTCTACCAAACATGCAAACTCTTTTTTCTACCCTTAATTTCTCAGCCATAATGCAATCTGAATGCAGAAAATAAATTGCGTCAATATATTTTTTAGAAAACTTGGATGGTTGGTGACATCAATGAAACCCTGATATATATATATATATATATATATATTATATATATATATATATATATATATATATATATATATATATATATATATATATATATATATATATATATATATATATATATATATATATATATATATATATATATATATTTTTATAGTTAAAACTAGAACTAACAAATTTTTAATATCAATCATATCCTTAAAATAAAGAAACGGAAATCAGTTTAAAAATACGTGAACGCCGAATTAAAACATTAAAAAGATAAGACACTAAAAAACAAGAATATTAAGTAAAAAGCAAGTTAATTATAGATTAAAATTCGCGAGCTTTCGATCTCAAACATCCGGAGATCCTCCTCAAGCAAGATAATTAACAAAAGTTAATTATCTTGCTTGAGGAGGATCTCCGGATGTTTGAGATCGAAAGCTCGCGAATTTTAATCTATAATTAACTTGTTTTTTACTTAATATTCTTGTTTTTTAGTGTCTTATCTTTTTAATGTTTTAATTCGGCGTTCACGTATTTTTAAACTGATTTCCGTTTCTTTATTTTAGGGATATGATTGATATATATATATATATTATATATAATATTATATATATATATATATATATATATATATATATATATATATATATATATATATATATATATATATATATATATATATATATATATATATATATATATATATATATATATATATATATATATATATATATATATATATATATATATATATATATATATATATATATATATATATATATATATATATATATATATATATTTAGGTAAACTCATGAGTATTCCTAATGTGGAAGTTAGTGAAGATCTATTTCGAAAATCATATAGTAATGGAGAAAATGCGTCAAACGAAGCTTCTGACAACAGTGAAAATGAAATTGAAGAAACGAATTCGACAGCGAATGAAGAATTAAAAGAAGAATCAAAAGGGGAAATTGCTGTAGTTTCTTCTGGGAAGATTAAAACAGTTGAAGATAAAGCATTGCAGGCAATTCTGGCTGATCGCAGAAGAAGTATTGAAGAAGGGAGAACTTCCGTGAGTGAACATGCTTGTTTCCTCTTAACTATTTCTTAAATGGCCTTAATCTATAGCTTATTCTTTTATTTTAACCATAATATTATATATATATATATATATTATATTATATATATATATATATATATATATATATATATATATATATATATATATATATATATTATATATATATATATTATATATATATATATAATATATATATATATATATATATATATATATATATATATATATATATATATATATATATATATATATATATATATATATATATATATATATATATATATATATAGTAGGGTGTCAGTGCCATCAGATGGGGTGAAAGGGTCATCTGATATGAAAAGAGGTAGGAGGGGAAAAGGAGGACTATGCACCCCCCTCACGCTTTTTCGTGAGGTATTTTAATCTGATTATTCCTGATAATTCCCTTGATCCGCTATTTTGGCACATAATTAATTATGTTAATCCCTTTAATCATTTACACCTCTCCCATTTTCCTTTGTACTTGCTGCTAGGCACGTGCCACCTCTTTTTTTGGATCTCAAGGCTCTCAAATCCCAGAGTCAGGGTTTAACTGATGCTCTCTCATGAGTTCCTTTTTCTAGCAATTTCTAAAACTTTCTAGCAAATTTTAGCAACTTCTAACAAGTGGTACCCTTTGCTAAACTATGGCTATTTTTTATGAGGGAAGTGCCAGTGCTAGCGATAGCTAGCACTGAGAGTAAGGAATCCTTTGTGAGGGCCATCGGTGATGACGTCACCAGAATATGCGCATGCGCACACGCACATATATGAATACACGTAAACACACAGACGAACACACACACCTGAACCTGTGACGTCATAACACTGTGTGATCATGAGACTATCACGTCATCCATCGTCCATCTTGGATTTTTGATTACTTGCTTTTCCTCTTAGATTTTCTCGATTGGTTTACGCTAGCATCCTTGATTAGACCGAGCCAACTTGGTACGAGGAGAGTGGCATCGATAGCTGGCATGAAGGGTAGGGATCACTTGTAAGGCCCATGATAATGACGACACATCCGTGTAAGCAGGCGCACACCCAGACACGCACATTTTTTCTCATGACATCATCATCACAAAACTTTGAGTACGAAGGAGTCGGATTTAAAAAAAACTCTGAATCTGTATGATTCTCAGACCCATATCAGCCTTTCAAGTGCGTCAAGATTTCACCATGTTACTATGTCGTCATTCGTTCGTCATCTTATTTTTCTGATCAAGTCGTTTTTATCTCCGTAGATTTTCTCATGATCACGTGGTTTTCGCAATCTTGGATTTCTGTCCGCTATCTTGTTTTCCTGTCGGCCATCTTGGATATCGTTTCCGCTATCTTCTATTTCTGTCTGCCATCTTGGATTTCGGTTCTCTATTTTCGATTCGGCTTTGATCATCTTGTTTTCCTGTCATTCATCTTGGATTCGGTATCCGCCATCTTGTTTTTATGTTCACGTGGTTTCCGCCATCTTGAACTTAATTTTGAATTTTCTGGCTATCTTGGATTTCTGATTACATAATTTTCATCTCCGTAGACTTTTTCTTGATCACGTGATTTGCGCCATCTTGATTTTTCCTTGATCATGGGCTTCCCGCAGTCTTGGATTTGGGTTTTTAATTTTTCGTGTAAAATTTTT
>SEYY01014285.1:22500-55000 GCA_009176605.1 Armadillidium nasatum | reverse complement strand
GATATAATATGAAATATCAAGAATTCACATTAGAAGAGGGAAAATAAATACATTTTCTCTAATTATATATTCACTAACAAAAAATCACTCAGAAATAAATTTCTAATATTAAATATATTAATAAGCTTGTTAAAATACTAAATGTAAATATTGTGACGTCATACATTTTCTTTACTACATTGTATTCGAGTTACAATCATATGATCTTATTTGTGACGCCAAGATCATAAATTCTTATAACGTCATACCTTTTGTTTGAACACTTTGCTTTTAAGTTCTGGCATGAATTATAATTCATGATAAAATTTATTCCCTAAATTAATTGATGTCATTGGGTTTATTATTGCTTCCTATATTTAACGTACTTTTATATTTGATGAAAGTTAGTACAATAGAAACATGTGGTTTTTGCCGTCTTGGATATCTGCCACTGGGTTTTCATCTCTAGATTTTCTTAAGACCAAGTAGTTTCTTCCCTTCAATATCCAATTCCTGATATTCTGTTTATGACTCAATAATTTAGACACTATTATTTACTTTAACTCACTACACCAAAATGCCAAAATGTAATATTATGTCTATGATATCATAATCACGTGACTGATATTTGTTTCGTTGCCCCCCAATATCTGATATTTCATGTTTATTACTCACCTCATGCGACATATAACATAGCCATGTGTTTACAGTATCTAATCAATTTATTCCACATCCACATCGTCATTCTGTAACAATACTTATTGTTTTATGAATAAAAATTCTTATTACATTTTAAACCATTACTCTAATGTGATTTTAAATATGCGAAAACATTAGCACTTAAATATTACACCATATAATTCCCATCTCATGACTCTATTTCTTTAAAAGCACCATGATATCAAATGCATATTCTTGGATATTCATTCCGTTTTCTTCAGGGTGCAACTTATTTTAAAACTTATTTCACATCACATTTTCTATATTTCTTGCAAGCTATAACTTTTTAAAACTTATTACGCATAACATTTCTATATTTCTTTCAATTTATAACTTTAAAATTTTATTTTCATACCTTTCAATAATAAATTATCTTGAATTTCTTAAAGCACATTAAAATTTTTTGCAAGACAATTTTATTTATTAAAAATTTATCTTTATTTATGGGGTCAAAACTCTGATTCTTGTAATGCGAATAAGAACTCTTCTACTTCTCTCTCTCAAACATAATATATTTTAAATCTAACAACCATCTTCTTCACAAAGTTGTGACAAAAATAATTCTTTGTTTCCTTTTTTATTCATATTTTCTTAATTTTTTAATCTCGCTCTCTGCACCTACTCACCTCTACCCCACCTACACAGAGTGCTGACTCCCCCAACCTGATCTCCACACGTAGATCCATGTGCCACGCTTAGCGTATATGTATTATCTCAATCCTTTACACACATACATGTACTCACTCTTTCTCCCCTCCAGAATCTTTGAAACCCCCCCCCCCCTGATCTCCTTTAAGTACAACTTCATTGTTCCGATATTCGCATGTTTAGCTGATAATCATGCTTTAAAATGGCATCCTATTTTCTGTGAATATGTCTAAAAATCTCTCAATGTTGATTCAATGAGGATATCCATGTACGTGTCTGAGTCCCTCCAAGTGAGAAATATACTTAAATATGTTATCTAACTTGTGAAATAAGTTCACGAAGAGAAATGTTTACTCTGTTTGTATGGTATAAAAGCATTCTGAATAATGAATCTGAGGTAATGCTTATGACACTTGTGAGACGATTAATGAGAAAATCTGAATTCTACGATATTTTTCTCGGTCTGAAAGAAAAAAAGTCATGAAGGCTGTGCTGAAAAGCCATGTGATCAGAAAATATGCTTGTGAAACTATATGATCAAGAGAAAATCTACTGATAATGAAAACCAAGTGTACAGAAATTCAAAATGGCGGAAACCATGTATTCAGAAAATCATGATGGCGGATAGATGAATGTGTGTGTGTAAGGAAGAGATCTTATACGCTTTACATGAATCAGTGTTTTAGCCCCAAATAAAACCATAAATTTTTAGCAAATACAATAGTTTTACAATTTTTTAAAAATAATTTTATAAAGAGATACCAAATAATTTATCACTGAAAGGTTTGAAAATAAATTTTAAAGTTATATCTTGAAATAAATATTGAAATTGTAATATGAAATAGGAATAAAATAATTTTTAAAAGTTATAGCTTGAAAGAAATATAGAAAATGTAAGGTGCAATAAGGTTTAAAAATAATTTTTAAAAATCTTCGCTTGAAAGAAGCACAACATACAATATGGAATAAGAATAAATAATAGTTTAAAGAAAACGGGATGGACATCCAAAAACATTTGTATGGCATCATGGGGTTATTAAAGAAATAGAGCCATGAAATCGAAATAAATGGTGTAGTATTGTAAATGATGAAAATTTAAAAATACATTTCTTATTGTTATAGAACGACGTTGTGGATACTAAACATTTGTACGGTAAATGTAATTGAAGCGAGTCATGAAATATCAATAATTGATTGGATACGATACATATCTCGACCAAGTGGTTATGACGTCATGGATACATGGCTAACCTTAGGAAATTGGTTATAGAGAGTTAAAGTGAGTCAAAAACAAGAATTTCAGAAATTGATTGGATAAGATACAAAGCAATCAATTGGTTATGATGTCATAAACACATGGTTATCTTGTCCTTACTTTCAATAAATATTACTGCATGCTAAATATTGGGAAAATAAATAAACAATGACGTCATTTAATTAAGAAAAATAAAATAGTTCCACGATTTATAATTCAGGTCAGATCTTGAAAGCAATACGTTTAAAGAAAAGGTATGACATCACAAGAAATTTTGGTCGTGACGTCAGAAACAGAATTATATGATTATAATAACTCGAATACAGAGTAATAATGAAAATGCCTGACGTCACAATATTTACATTCGTATTTGAAAATATAATGATGTTTAGTATTAATAAATATACTGTTTCCAGATTTCACAAAAAGTGGAAAATAGCTAATATTCAGAAATGTTTCTAAATATTACAATATAAACACCGTGAATATGTAATGTGAAAGCATGATTTTACATATATTACCATGAGATATGAGGAATATGAAGCCATATTGCTACATCACAATTGTTATATTATGGCGTTCAAATACTTTGAGTATACAAATATAATTTGGTATGAGAAAAATATACATTATGATGTACTATTTTATGTATGATTTCACATTCATGTCATTCCCTGTTTTGAAATTTATCACTAGGGACGTATACACATTTGTATAAATAAAATAATTTTAAGTTACAAATATATAATAAGGGGACATGTGATGTCATTCATTATGAAAATCTTTGATGATTTAAACCTTGGCATGTGTTGATGAGTATAATTTCATTTGATGATGACGTCATGAATGAAGAAAAAACAAGATGGATGCGATGAAAAGGGGGTATGTTTAAAATTTCGAGAATAAGTTATAAACAGGAAATATCAGAACCTATGTTATGTTATGACGTCACAGAAACATGCTTATTTGTACGAGCTCACTAGATAATGTTTAGGTATATGTTAAATATTGAAAATAATAAGAGCTTCTGGCAATTCTATTCCGGATAAATGTTTATTAAGTATAAAAAAAGAGACTAGTGAGGAAACTCAGTGCTGTGTACATTTATTTATATATTAAGTGTTTAAATGAATGCCTGATAATTAAATTAAATATTAAAGTAGTGTATGGCATCTCTTCACCGAATAAATTGCAACACATATCTGTAAAATAATAAAAAATTACCGAACACCTCTTTGTCGTATATATTTATTTATTTATATCATGAGTGTGTGTATGTATATGTGCATTTCCTTGTTTGGGTATTGTAAGTAAATGTTCGCGTGTACTTTAATGTACTGCGTTAAAAAATTAAGAAAATATGAATAGAAAAGGAAAATAAAAAAATTGTTAGTTATAACTTTGTGAAGAAAAAAAACTGTTGTTAGTTTAAAATATGTATTTATTGTGTGGGGGGGAGGGGGAGTAGAAGAGTTCTTAATAGCATTACATGATTCAGTGTTTTAGCCCCATATATAACGATAAATTTTTAATAATTAAAATTGTTTTACAAAAATTAATTTTTTTTTTTTTTTTTTAAGAATACAAAATAATTTTCAAAGTTACAACTTGGAAGAAATATAGAAAATGTAATGTGAAATAAGTTTAAAAAGTTATAGCTTGAAAGAAATATAGAAGAAAACGGGATGAATATCCAAGAATATGCGTTTGATATCATGGTGCTGTTAAAGAAATAGAGTCATGAGATGGAAATTATATGATGTAATATATAAGTACTAATGTCTTCGCATATTGAAAAGCACATTAGAGTAATGGTTTAAAATGTAATAAGAATTTTTATTCATAAATACAATAATTATTGTTATAGAATGATGTTGTGGATGTGGAATAAATTGATTAGATACTGTAAACACATGGTTATATTATGAATTGCATGAGGTGAGTAATAAACATGAAAAATCAGATATTGATGGACAACGATGCATATATCAGTCACGTGATTATGATGTCATAGACATAATATTACATGGGGGCAATTGAAAATCTACAGAGATGAAAACTATAGACAGAGATTCAAGATGGCGGAAGCCACATGTTTCTATTGTACTAACTTTCATCAAATATAAAAGTTCGTTAAATAAAGGAAAAAATAATTATTTTTAAAAACTATTTTTAAACTTTTATAAACTAATTGACACCATTGGGTTTATTACAATAAATCCAATGACGTTATTTAGTTTAGGGTATAAATAGTTTCACGAATTCTTATTCATGTCAAATCTTAATAGCAAAACATTCAAAGAAAAGGTATAACGTTACAAGAATTTATTATCATAACGCCACAAAAAATAAATTCATATGATTATAATAACTCGAATATAATGTAATAAAGAAAATGTATGACTGGACAATATGTAATTTTCATTTTTTAATAAGATTACAAATTTATTTTTGAATGATTTCTTGCTAGGGAATAGGCAATAAGGGAAAATGTGATTACTTTCCCTCTTTGGTTTATGAATTCTTAATATTTCATGTTTTATCTATGTGGTGCAAAGGTGCTTGTATATTACGTGTATGGATATGTATGTATGCATATTTATGTGTGTATGCCAGTCTTATGTATGTTTGAGTGTTTACCGTATGAGGGTATAAAATATTCATATAAATTTAAAAAATAAAAAAAATAAAAAAAAATGAAAAAAAACTTAAAGGAAAAATAAAAATAAAAAGAACAAATATAAAGAAACAAATAAATTTCAGAAAAAAATAGATAAAGTGATAATTCATCCGATATAATCGTAGACGTAGCTATGAATTTAAGAAGTAGAGTAGTAATTCATGCGATATAACCGAAAGATTAATATCAGATTCCGTCATACAACGAGTGTATTAGCGAAGAAGTAGAAAAAATTTCAAAGTTCTGCGATCAGGATAAAGTCTAAAGTTAGTCGCCATGAATTTGGGAAGTGCAGTGACGTCATCGATGTATTTGTGAGGGTTTATATGTACTTGTGTATGTTTGTATGTGCTTCTCTGAGAAGAGGGCAGTAAAAAATGTATTTGGTAACAGTGATTTCATAATTGTTATGTAAAATATCACGTAATAACTGTGATTATGTAATTATTATGTAATTAAACATTTGAAATAATCGATGATGTAAGTGTAGTTATAATTATATAATAATTTATTCGAAATGGTCGATGAGGTAGTGTAATTTTATAATTAATAAAGTTATATTGGATTCCAAGTCGGAAGGTGGGGTCTCAATTCCTGGTCTCACAAAAGTTTTAAGTTCGCACCTTCCCAGAACATAGGAGGAAGCTTAATTTTCATTCAATAGATGACTCTACGGTTAAGAAAATTGACAAAAAAATTCGAAAACCAGATCCAAGACTGCGGGAAACCCGTGATCAAGAAAAAATCAAGAAGGTGGAAACCATGTAATCATGAGCAAATCTACGGAGATGAAATCATGTGTGTCAGAAATCCAAGATGGCGGAAACCACGTGAATATAAAAACAAGATGGAGGACACCGAATTCAAGATGGCTGACAGAAAAACAAGATGATGGAAACCAAATTCAAGATGGTGGCCAGAAGTCCAAGATAGCGAAAACAAAATCTACGGAAATGAAAATGACATGATCAGAAAAACAAGATGCCGTGCGTAGGACGTCATAGTATCACGTAAACTGGTGCCACCCTCAGAGCAGTACCACCCCTGATATGGAAAATCCAAGATGGCGGCCAGAAGTAAAAGATAGCGAAAGCAAAATCTACGGAAATGAAAACGACGTGATCAGAAAAACAATATGGCGGGCGTAGGACGCTATAGTATCATGATAAACTGGTGCCACCCTCAAAGGAGTATCACCGCTCTTCGGATTCAAAGTTACGTGATGATCACATATTGAGAAAAAATTTGTGTGTGTGTGCGTGTGTGTGTGTGTCTGGGTGTGGGCATGCACTCACACAAGGGACGTCATTACCGAGGGCTTTACAAGTGTGCCTTACCCTCAGTGCCAGCTATAGTTGGCAATGACCTCGTACCAAATTGAATCGATTTAACCAAGGGCACTATGGAAACGAATCGAGAAAATCTACGGAGACCAAAATTCCAAGATGACGGATGGTTGATATCACAGTCTCATGATGATCCAATGCCATGACGTCACAGGGTCAAGTGTGTGTGTACATGTGTTTGCGTGTGCGTGTGAGCATGCGCACACATTGGTAGCATCATCACCGATGACCCTCAGAAGGGATGCCTTACCCTCAGTGCCAGTTGTCGTTTACACTGGCACTCCTCTCATGCCAAGTGGCCATGGTCTAGCCAAGGGTGTCACGTGGTAGAAGTTGCTAGAAAGTGTTAGAAAAAGGAGCTCTGAAAATATAATGAGTTAGGCTCTTTCTCTGCGACTAGAGGGTCTTGAGAGCCAAAAAGAGTGGGGGCACGTGCCTGGCGGAACATACTAAAGAGGAAGGGTCGGGGATTAACATATTTTATTAGGTGTCAAAATCGCAGATCAAAGAGATTAACATAATTATTTATGGGATTATTCTGTTTATTCTGATTAAAATACCTCAAGAAAGACCATGAGGAGTGATGGAGCCCCCCTTTTTTCGCTCACTCCAAATATGCTCATGAAAGAGCCTGCTAATTTCCCTTCAGGTGCTTCTGGCAATGCTGGTAAAAATGACACTCAATATATATATATATATATATATATATATATATATATATATATATATATATATATATATATATATATATATATATATATATATATATATATATATATATATATATATATATATATATATATATATATATATATATATATAGTTTAAATTGTTTCTTATAATACTGAAGCTAATTATGTTAATAAAATTATGTTCAATTACGCAAGAATTATTCATTAATTTAATGAAGACTTGTTATCCATACCGAAAGTAATAAAGCATTTCTCTCTTTAATTTTCTGTTCATAAAATTCAAAGGTTTTATTTCAGAGTATAATTTGCAAATCCAATAATAAGCATGAAAACACATCTAATTTTTATGACCTTAATAATTTCTGCTCTCTTTATTGCTTTAGATGTTTAATATTTAAACTATTGCACATGTCCATCTGTAGTAATTAATTCAAACAGTAATTAGAAGAAGAGAAAGAAGATAAAATGTTTGAAATCGTAGAACAATTTTATTGCATCGTTTTGATGTTTTTCTTTGGAAAAAAATATTTGAAAGGAAGGAACGAAAGAAACAACCTAGTTCAGGCAGTAGAGACTAAATAATATTATTAGCACACTTCAATACTAAACCAAATAAGAATCATTCAGACTAAAGAGATATATATATAATATATATATATATATATATATATATATATATATATATATATATATATATATATATATATATATATATATATATATATATATATATATATATATATATATATATATATATATATATATATATATATATATATATATATATATATATATATATATATATATATATATATATATATATATATATATATATATATATATATATATATATATATATATATATATATATATATATATATATATATATATATATAAATATATATATATATATGTCAGAATGAATTAAAGAATGGAAAAGGAAAAAAATAGCCAATCAGTAAAGATTAAATAATATACTCTAACTTTTTTCTGGTGTTTGGATTCTCGGAAGTTTTTATTATTACTTATCAATAGTGTAAGCATACAAGATTTTAGCGTGACTGATATATATATATATATATATATATATATATATATATATATATATATATATATATATATATATATATATATATATATATATATATATATATATATATATATATATATATATATATATTCTCTTTTCCCCTCTCTGAAATCATCATATTAGGTGATTCAATGTTCACCACCGGCAATGGCTTTCTTCTAGTTCTCATGATACAGCTGGTGAACGTGACTTCCATTTCGCTATCTAAAATAACCTTGAGCAGTTTGTGCAGCTCCCTACTCGTATCCCTGATCGTCTTGGGGATGAACCCAACATTCTAGACCTTTTTCTAACTTCTAATCCTTCTCCTTATACTGTTAAACTCTTTCCTCCTCTGGGTTCTTCCGATCATCTTCTTATCTCTGTATCTTGTCCGGTCTCTTCAAGTCTTCCTCAGGAAAGGCCCCCTTTTATTGAAAGGAAACGTTTGTGGCAATTTGTTGCCGCTAGCTGGTCGGACTTGTGATCGTACTTCTTTGATTTCCCGAGGAATGATCATTGCTTCCGTGGGAGGGGTCCCTCGGAGTGTGCAGAACTCATTCCCGAGGTGATTCTCTCTGGCATGGAGGCGTACATTCTATTTTCTTTCCCTTCTAATAAACCTAACAAACCTTGGTTTAACTCTGCTTGTTCTCGCGCTCTCCGATGCAGGGATGCTGCCTTCAGAGATTGCTGTCGTCTTCAAACTCCAGAAATTCACGCAACTTATATTTCATCTCGGAATCAAGCAAAATCTAACCTTCGTAACACTAAAAACTCTTTTCTCCGTAGAAAATATAATAATCTTTGTGGTTCTTCTTCCTCACGCCCTTTCTGACATTCTGCAAAAATGTCAACTCTAACTTTGCTAATTCCTCTTTCCCTTCCTTGTATCTTCCGACGGCACAACTGCCGTTTTACCTTCTTCTAAAGCTGAACTCGTCACTCAAACTTTTGCCTCTAATTCAACTTTAGGCGATTCCAAAGCTATTCCTCCTCCTTCAACTCCCTCCAACTCATTTATGCCTAAAATTATAAATTCTTCTGAAGACGTCATTTCTGCTCTCTCTAAGCTTAATACTAAGAAGGCGTACGGTCCTTATGGTATTCTTCTTGTGGTTCTCAAAACTTGTGTTCCTAAGCTTGCACCCTGCCTTGATAAACTATTTCGCCTTTGTCTTTCTACTTCGACCTTCCCTTCTTGCTGAAAAAATGCTCTCATCCAACCTGTGCCGAAGAAGCGAGATTTCTCTCAATCCTCCAACTACCGTCCGATTTCTTTTACCTCCGTTCTTTCTAAAGTTTTCGAATCTATCCTTAACAGGAGATTTCGATACATTTCAATTCTTCTAATCTTATCACTGATCGTCAGTATGGCTTTTGTAAGAAAAGCTCTACTATTAATCTTCTTTCCCTTTTCTCTGACACTCTGTCCTCCACTCTTCGGCATTTCAGTGAATCTTTTGCTGTCACGCTGGACATGTCGAAAGCCTTCGATAGAGTCTGGCACAAAGCTTTGATTTCTAAATTTCCCTCTTTCGGTATCTATATTTCTCTCTGTGATCTTCTCTCTAATATCCATTTTGACCATTCTATAGCAGCTCTTGTTGACGGCCACTGTTCTTCATTTAAATCTAGTAATAGTGGTGTTCCTCAGGGTTCTGTCTCATTCCCAACACTTTTTCTACTTTTCATTAATGACCTCTCCATTACTTCATCTCCTATTCATTTATATGCTATTGACTCCACCCTTCATTACTCCTTTCAATTTGAAAGACGTCCCTCCCAACAGCAGTTAATAGAGTCGAGAAGGGTAGCCTTGGAGCAACTAACCTCTGATCTTTCACGCATTTCAAATTGAGGTAGAGAAAACATGTTGCATCAAAAACTCAGTTCCTCCATTTCTCTACTTGACACAATCTTCCACACAACTGTGATGTCTTGTTCGAAAACACACAATTCAAACCTTCATCTTTTCTTAATATTCTCTATGTATCTTTTTTCTCGTGATCTTTCTTGGAAAGATCACATGCTTCTCTTTCTAAGCAAACTTCTAAGAGGTTGGCTGTTCTGAGGCACCTTCAGAATTACTTCACGCCATCCCATTTGTTTGCTCTCTATTGGGGTGCTTTCAGCTCCTGTATGGAATATGCTTCACACATCTGGGGTGGCTCCAATCTTACAGCTCTCCTTGAGAAGGTGGAGTCTGGGGCTTTTAGTCTCGTCAACCCTACTGTTCTCACTAACTCTCTGCATTCTTTTTCTGCCCGTCGAATTGTTGCGTCACTCTCTCTATACTATTGCTATTATTACGGACACTGCTTTTCTGAACTCTCTCGTTGCATACCTTCTCCATTGAGAAGAGCTCGTGCGACACGCCTTTCTACGGTCTCATCCTTTCTCTGTCTAACTCTCTGACTCCAGACTTAACCGCTATGCTTAATTAATCTTACATATACTCTGCTGGTAAAGTCTGGATATATATATATATATATATATATATATATATATATATATATATATATATATATATATATATATATATATATATATATATATATATATATATATATATATATATATATATATATATATATATATATATATATATATATATATATATATCATAAACTGTTTTGTGACTGATTTCAGAGATTTTCGGTGAAAAAATATTCAATTTCCCAGTTTACAGTTACCACAGCAGTGGGCGTAAATAGGAATTTTTTTTCTGGGAGGGACCATGGTCTCCCACTATCAGTGAATCTCAATTAATCTGTTATGATTTCATATTATCTTTATTTTATTCATATATATATATATATATATATATATATATATATATATATATATATATATATATATATATATATATATATATATATATATATATATATATATATATATATATATATATATATGAATTTTTAGAGTCTGCTGTACCGGGATTCGAACCCCGACCTCTTGGATCATAAGCAAGAGTGTTACCCCCTGCGCCTAGAAAGTACAAAGAAGAAATCGCACTGGCAAGTCTCATGAAATGAATATCATGCTAAACGCCCAACGGACCTTCCCCGACTACACCATTACACGGGGTAACGAGGTCAGTTCTTTTTCTTTCCCTCTAACAGACTATCAGATAAATCCATTTTTTAAAACCACTCACAACTCGGGAGTTGTGAGTGGATCTATAAACGAAAAAGAATTTACAAAACTGTATCTGGAGTTAAAGATCTGATTTATAGACATCAATTCTGCAAGAGAACATTTACTTGAGCGTGAAATTACAGACTTGTCGAAGGTTCACAAAAGCTGATGCGAATACACTTAGATATATATTAATAAAGATATAATGTATTTTGAACACGATTATGTAATTTATAATATATTTTTACTAATACATAATAATAATTTGTCTTCGTATTCTATGTATCCGAATGCTTCGTATGAAAATAAGAATAGTTTCCTAATACTATTTGCGAATTATCTAACAGTGATTAAAATTGACCAAACAATATAAATTTGGGCCATTTTGAAGTAAAATTCCCTGCCAACATAACACTCGCGAATGAGATTTTTGCATTGCCAATTTTTCTACTTAAATGTGGATTTGTGGTGATACATTGACATTTTAATAAAAATTTTACCAAACTGGTAACATGATTCCCGAAGTTGCAAAATGAACTATCGTAAACATATAATAAATTGATAACATTTTTTTTCATAGAAAATCTCTAAGGTATATATATATATATATATATATATATATATATATATATATATATATATATATATATATATATATATATATATATATATATATATATATATATATATATATATATATTGAAAGGAGCATTGATAGAGGATGTAATAAGGGTGTCTGGGGTGAAGAAGATAGGGATCGATAGACGTAAGGGGTGTGAGGGGTGGAATGAAAAGTTGAGTTGAGGAAATATGATGTAAAGGAAAAAAGAAGCCTTTAGCAGATATTTGGGTACGAAGGAGGAAAGGGATTGGGAGGTGAATAGGGAGAGGTGTAAGGAGGTGAAGATCGATGTTAAGATTGCAAAAAGGAGAGTGGAAGAGGATTGATGCTGAAAGTTATTAGAAAATTTTAAAGAGAAACAGAATGTTTTTGAAGGAGGTAAATAGGGTGAAGGGAGGGAGAGAATAGCGGGAGAGGGAGTGAAAGGTGAGGATGGTGAGTTAACACAAGATAAGAGAGAGAGAGAAGGAGAAGGTACTTTAATGAACTATTGAAAGGAGTTGAGTGATTAGAGACTGGGGACCCGAAAGGAATAAAGGGGAGGTAGTGACAGGAAAAAAGAGAGGACTATTAGTAGGGAGGAAGTGGAAGTAGTAGTAACAAAGATGAAAAGGGGAAAGTCGGCAAGGGCGAAATGTGTATATGAGGAGATGATAAGGGAGGGAGATGGAGAGATGGTTGATTGGCTGGCTGGAATGTTTAATGTGACTTAGGGAGAAGGGAGAGTGAATCTGGAATGACAAGATGATTGTATAGTGCCTATATATAAAGGAAAAGGGTATATGATAGTGTGTAAAATTATAGGAATACGAGTCTATTGAATTTGACAGGGAAAATATATGGGTGGTATTAGTGACAAGAGTAAAAGAAATGAAAAGAGAGGGATTGGGAAAGGAGCAAGGGGATTTTAGAAAGGGTAGAGAAGGCGTGAACCAGGTTTTACGCTGAGGGTGATTGGTGAGAAATTGCTTGAAAAATGTAAAGTGAGGATATTCATGCTTTATAGATTTGGAGAAAGCATATGATAAGGTATGTACGAAGAAGTTGTTCGAATTATTGAGAGGGAGGTGGGGAATGGGAGGTAAATTACTGAAGGGGATCAAAGGATATTTATGAAACTTGTAGAGCGAGGGAGAGGATGAAGAGGGATCTTACTGATTCGTTTATCTTAGGAATGGGATTGACAGAGGAGTGTGTAATGTCGTCCTGGTTGTCTAACCTGTTGATAGATGGTGTAGTTAGGGAAAGGAGAGTTAAGGAAATTGTATTAGGCTGAAAGGTATGGAGGGTGAATGGGAGGTAAATATCTTTTCGTTTGCAGATGATGCGATGTTGGTGGCGGATTCTGGAGAAATTTTAGAATGCTGGTGAGAGAATTTGTGGGGAAATGAGCAAACAATAAATCTAGCAAAATGATAAGTAATGTAGATTTGGAGTGGAGATAAGGTGATGTGAGGAGAAGAATGGGTGTGTGTGGAGTGGGGGAGGAGAGAGGTTGGAGGAGGTGGAAGAATTCAAATATCTGGAAATGTTGGTGGAGGGAAAATGGAGGATAAAAAAAGGAAATAAAGAATGGTGGAAGGAATGAAAGTGATGGGAAGTAAGGAAAGTAAGTATAGAAGAAGGGGAGCAATATTAAGGAAATTAAAGTTCGAATGTTTGACTGTGTGTGTATGCCATCTGTAATGTATGGGTGTGAAACATGGATGATGAATGATCAGGTGAGGAAAATCTTGAATGTGTTTGAGCTGAAGTGATTGAGAGTGATATGTGGTTTGAGAAAGATGTGATCAGAAGCGAAAGAATAAAGGAGTGTTGTGGATGGAGAACGGAAATGGTGAATAGAGCAGAGGAGGATGTACTAAAGTGGTTTGGTCACTGTGTAGAATGGATGAGGAGAGGGTATCATGCAGAGTTCATAAATCAGATCTTAAGAACGGTAGAGGGAGAGGAAGGTCAAAGTGAAGATGGATGGGTGGAATAGGGAGATTTTGTGGGAATGGGTTTGAGTGTGGACAAGAGAAGGAGAGCTGCAGAGGACAGATATGGATGGTGGTGGTTAGGGTGGGGTGAAAGGAGACGTGTGCATGTACGTATTAAAAGGGATTATGACGGGCACCACCCCACGATATTTGGAAAGGTGGAAAGCGATATATATATATATATATATATATATATATATATATATATATATATATATATATATATATATATATATATATATATATATATATATATATATATATATATATATATTCTCTGGAGGGCAAAGGCCAAATGCATATTAATTTCCACCACAGATGGGAAATACCGGAAACTTGTTCAAGTTAAAGGCAAATATGTTCCGATACAAAGTATGTATGTCAAAAAATGTTGGGAAAAGAGGGAAAAAAGAAGTGTGTACCAGACTCTACTAGAAGAGTATTCTAAGATTGTGCATAGCTTTTAAGTTTTTGGTCGGAAAGTTGGACAAAGCAAAGCATGAAACTGTGAAGAAAAGCTTGTAGCAGCAACCCTTC
Organism: Armadillidium nasatum; assembly: GCA_009176605.1. NCBI lineage: Eukaryota > Metazoa > Arthropoda > Malacostraca > Isopoda > Armadillidiidae > Armadillidium > Armadillidium nasatum. The sequence continues at coordinate 40,326 of SEYY01014285.1, read as the reverse complement.
CAAAAGGAGAGTAATGCAATGGGAAAAATCCGAAAAGCAATGCACATTGCAATAGCGAGAGTATAAAGAGGATGACGGAAGAGTTCGACTGGGGAAAGAGACTGAAGAGAGTTAGTAAAAGAGAAAGAATTAATAAGACGAAAATTCCTAGACTAAACCTTTTCTAGGAGAGCTACATCAATGAAACCACCACAGATGTGTGAGACATATTCCATACAGGGGCAAACAACACCCCTATGAAGAGAATGAAAAGAGGTGGTGAGAAGAAATTACGAAGTGGCTTCAGAACATCCAACCTTTTAGAAGATTGTTTAGAAAAAGAAATAATGGGAACTTTCCAAGAAAGATTACGACATAAGAAACACCGAAAATATTCAGGACGACGAAGGCTTGAGTAGTGGGATTTCGAAGATGTCATAGTTGTTTTGAAGGTTGTGTTTAATAAAGATATGGAGGAATTGATTTGAAAACGATCATGATTTCTCTGCTACAATTTGAAATACGATAAAAAATCAGAGTTAGTTGCGTGAAGGCTACCCTCCTTGCGTTAATTAACTGTTGTTGAGAGAGATGTCATTCAAATTGAAAAGAGTAATTAAGGGTGGAGTCATCGGCATAGGAATTAATAAGTAGTGAAGTAATTGAGTGAAGTTCATTAATGAAAAGTAGAAAAAGTGTTGTGGATAGGACAGATCCCTGAGGAACATCACTATTAGTAGATTTAAAGGATGAACTGTAACCGTCTACAACAGCTGCTGTAGAAGGAAAGAAAAAAAATCAAAGAGAAGGAGAAACTCTGTAAGAGGGAAATTTTGTGCCATACACTATCGAAAGCTTTCCAAATGTCCACGCGACAATATAAGATTCACCGAAATGTTGAAGAGCGGAGGACCAAGAGCCAGAGAGAATGGAAGGAAGGATCATCAGTAGAGCGTTTTTAACGAAAGCCATTCTTGTTATCAGAGATAAAGTTAGAAGAATCGAGATATTTCCAAATTTTCCTGTTAAAGATAGATTCTAAAACTTCAGAAAGAATGGAAGCTAAAGAAATGGGACGGTTGTTAGAGGGTTGAGATGGATTCCCCTTTCTCGGAACAAGCTGAATGTATACAAGCTTCCAGCAAGAAAGTAAGGTTGAAGCAAAAATACAGACAAAATTACTTACTAAGGCAAGGTGCAAGCTCAGAAGCTCAAATTTTAAGAATCACTGGAGGAATATCAGCAAAATAATACCCTTTCTTCGTGTTAAGCTCAGGGAGAGCAGAAGTTACATCTTTAGAAGAAATTACAATTTTAGGCATAAATGAGTTGGAGGAGGTTGAATGAGCAGCTCCGGAATCGTAAAAGGTTGAATTAGAAGCACAATTTCGAACGAAGAGTTCAGTTTCAGAGGAAGGCAAAACGCCAGTTGTACCGTCAGAAGATACTAGAGGAGGGAAAGAGGAAGAAGTAAAGTTAGAGTTAGCATTTTTTTTCAAAATGACAGTAAGGGTGTGATGAAGAAGAACCAGAAAGATTATTGCATTTACAAAAAATAGATTTTGCTCGATTCCTGGATAAAATATAAGTTGCGCGAGTTTCTGGAGTTTGAAGACGACTGTAATCTCTGAAGGCAGCATCTCTGAGGCAGGTAGCATGAGAACAAGCAAGCAGAATATATATATATATATATATATATATATTATATATATATATATATATATATATATATATATATATATATATATATATATATATATATATATATATATATATATATATATATATATATATATATATATATATATATATATATATATATATATATATATATATATATATATATATATATATATATATATATATATATATATATATATAATATATATATATATATATATATATATATATATATATATATATATATATATATATATATATATATATATATATATATATATATATATATATATATATATATATATATTCGACTGACAACAGAGGATGTTAGAAAATTCTACGAAACAAGTGGCTGGAAAGAAATGAGAGTTATGATGAACAAGGCCAGAGCTGCTAATGTGCTAACTTATGTGCAGACACTGCCCTACTTGACTTGACCCTGTCCAACAGATGGGTGAAACGCGACTCACTCAAGGTATGAATGAGAACAATAGTCTAAACCAGGGCTAATGAGACCCTTGTTTTTGTGCTTATGTTAAGGCCAAGGATGTTTATATTGCCAACATTAGATATGGGAGCATCATCGAAAAAAACAGAAAAGTTAAGAGGTGTTTTTGAGAGGGAGCTTTGAAGAGATTGAGTTTTTAAAGAGCTGAGCTTCACAAAGTTGACACAAAGTTATTTGGAAATTTTCTCCAGATTGACAAGAATAAAATCGAAAAGATTAAAATGAGATGCAACTTTTGATGCAGAAGATGGAACAGATTTGAAATAGGTAGAAGAATGGAGAGTTGATTCATCTATATTTGAATGGATAGAGTTCGAGAGCAGCTGAAAAGATCGTTATCGAATAGTAAGAATTGAGAAAATAATAAAACAGAACCCTAAGGAACACTTCTATTAACAGGAAAGAAGATGAACATTCCCCGTCAACAAACGTTGATATGGAACGATTAGAAAGAAAGCTAGATATAAGTAAACAAAGAACGGAAGGAAACCCAAATGGAGAGAAACTTTGAAATCATCGACACATGCCATGCCTTGTTAGATCCTTTAGATGAATCAAGTTCCACCAAACAAGGGCTCACAATATTCTCTAAGATCACAATACCTATAAATCTGTAAGATAGGAGAGTAAATTGATAGTTTAGCTCAATCTCCGAAAGCGATACTGATGATCAGAAAGAAGGAAATGTGATTCCAGATGGTTTAGTAAATGAGAGTTGAAAAGGGTTTCGATAATTTTAGAGAGAATTCAAGTGAGAACTATAGAGAGATATTTGGAGGGATTAGAGTTGTGAGATCATGAGTTTGTACTTATCAACGAAATTTTCTACCTTTTTTCGGAATAGATTGAACAAATACACGATTTATTTACTGAGGAAAAGTGCTAGTGTTGAGGCATATAGAAAATAGCTGGTCGAGGAACGTCACCAATTCAAAATCACAGGCCCTTAAAAATTGGATAGAAATGTCATTCAGGTCACTTGCATCCCCAATATTCATAGATTTCAGGATCTCATGCTAATGGTCAAATGTAATCACAGGTAAAAGCATGGAACAGCTCTGATAAAAAGGAGAAGGAAGTAGATTTCCAGAGTTGTCTAAGGTTGAATTATAGGCGAACAGGAGCCCATTTCATTTGAAGAATTAGCAAAAGAACTCTCAGAGCGAATAAGAAGGGAAAGGTAGATTTACATAAGTTGTTAGTTAAAGATGTTTTTAAAGAAAGAGGCCAGGAAGATTTATCAGTAGAAGATTGTAGAAGGTCAGCGTACTTTGCTTTACACTTCTTTAGCGGAAGTTCGTTTCGCTCCTTGAATAATATTTGTGCAACGGTTCCGAGGTGAATGAAAACTAGTGAGAGTTATACTAAAAAGAGAGCTCTTTCTGTCTAACACTTGATATTTCATGTCATATTGGTGCGAGAGCGAGTACAATTGAGTCATGGATTTTGAAGTGAGGAAGAATAAGACGAAGGAATAAATCTGATCAAAGAATACAGCCCCTGCCTTTTCATTAGAAATCGAATAGGATGTATTACAAAGTTAGAAGTCACTCTATAAATAGTCAACGTAAAAGGGACACAAAATCCACCAGTAAGCCTGATTAAAATATCGGATGGAGTTGTTGGAGAGAAGATAAGGCTGTAATTAGGTTTACCAATTATGATCGAAGAAGCTGTATTTATAGAGAAAGAATGTTTGGGGATAAAACATAGGTCAATGGTGAAGGTGTTCCTGAATTGGCTGAGACGATATTGAAATATGTATTGACTCCTTAATCAATTGCTCTAGTTCGATGAGTTTGCTGAATAATTCTGTCTCCTCCCCTTCTGCATTAGTATGAGAAAACTCAAACTATTTAGTTTTGTGTATATTAATTCCTCTAAAAAGAAGACATCAGAATTTGGATAAGTTGTAACATTCTCGTGTGAGGTAGTGAAATACTAAAATAAAGTTTAAAAATATATTCCCTATTAGGAGAACAGAAGTAGTAGCCCAAGATTCTTGTATTAGCAAGAAGACAGATTTTTAGTAATAGATCATCTAAGTTAGGATATTCGAGATGTTTAAAACGAATTCAGAAAGTTCTAACGTTTAGATATGCACGTATTCGGCCATTAGAACTGAAGTTATGGAAAATGTTATTGTTAGATATATAAAAAAATTTGAGAGTGAATTCTTAATTATCTGAGTTTCAGAAGGAGGAAAAGTTAGAGGTCCCAGAGAGGTAGTATTCTATGGACTATAAATTTACTCGTACGTCAAGGACATTGGTAGTGTATAGAATACCCACGGCAACCTAAATAAGTCATTCTGCACACACAATTAAAATTAAATATGAATGTTAGGTAAAATTGAAACTAAAATTATGCCTTCACTTAAAATCTAAATTTAGAAAACTAAAATTAACTTAAATTCATAAATTTTAAACTGTATTGTAACTGACAGCACAGAAGCTAAATAATTTTAGTTTTAAGATTGTTAACTTACAGCGGGATCGAAGAATAAAAGATTTTTGCTCTTCAAAAAAGTTACAGAAATCATAAAATATGTATTGTTAAAAAATATAAAATTTAAAAAGTGTTCTTATCTTTGAAAATGCAATGATCTTTTTAGTAAACAACATATAAGCCTTTTATATAGTATCAAATAGTAAAAATGCTTAAATCAAAACAGAATAATAAGCTAAAGAACTGCATTTACGAAGTTAAAGGTTAAAAAGTAACCAGAGAATCTCCTAAAAAATGAAAAGAAAATTCTCCAATATTGGATCCTTTGAATTAAGCAAACGGAAATTGGTCACGGTGAACGCAAGCAAAGGAAAAAATGTACGTACGTTAGATGGGGGAAAATTAATAATAATACGTGATTTCCACGTTGAAAGAATTTTTTCGGATAAAGAAAGTAAATTATTTGACTCAGTGTATTGTCAAATGTCTGAACTGGTGCAATTTGGAGAAATGCACTTTTTTTTACAGTGTTGCCACCATACAATGGCGTGACTCTTTTTAATGGAGGTGGCAGAGATATAAGATAAAAGGAAACCCACCCAAAGCCGAAACTTAATGTAAATCTCTCAGGTGAGAAAAGTTGGAGTCCTTGAAGAGCTGAAGATTAAACAAAACGGAAAAAACAGACGATGTCAGGAATTTCCACAGTATAAAAATGATTGGAAAAGAAGAGGCACCAGAATGGGCAAGTCTGGAGTTTCAAACATTTACACAACATTCATGTTGTTGCGAGGGCGACGCAATGGAGGTGGAATGTTAAATGTAAATTTTCTCGAGCACCTGGTAATACCTATGTAAAAGACAACGTTACGTTGCAGATTTAGAGGGCCAAAGGAGTTTCAAGTAGGGGACAGTTTATTAATCTTTTAGCCTTAGATTCTCCCGAATCCAAATATAAGGTGAAACCGGATCCCCCCCTACCCAAATGTGAAAACAAAAATCCATACAATGGTTAATAAGGCACTAGTGTATTTGGAAGCAACTGTCATGACGAAAAAAATTTCTAAAGCTTGAACAGAACTCACAGCTTCTTTGATGCTGCCCTAACTATTGATATTATTTGGGGGTTCCAAGAAAATTATTGTTTACGTTAAGAACAGGTGAGTAGAGAGAAGCGTAGAAGAAGATAGGAAACTATAAGAAAGTTGGGATATATTTTTGAGAAGGGATATGTGAAGAAGTTAAGCTTTTAACAAGTTGAATTTCACAAGGTTAAGAATACCCCATTGGGAAATCCATCCAGGTCGGTAACAATAGAATCAGAAAGCTGATGTGAAGAAGCAACTCTAGATGCAAAAGAGGGAGCAGATTTGAAATGAGTAGAATAATGAACAGTTGAATCATTGGCATAAGAATGAGCAGAGTTAGAAGTGCAGCTGAGAAGGTCGTTGATGAAATGTAAAAATAAAGTCGGAAATAGAATAGAACCATGTGAAGCACTACAATTAACAAAATAAGAAAGAGTTTGCCCTCATCAACAACTGGAGATATGGTACGATCCGAGCCAAAACTTGACAGTAATGAGAAAAGAGAAGGAGGAACCCCAAAAGAAGGGAACTTAGAGAGTAGTGACGCATACCATACCCGGTCAAAAGCTTTAGATATGTGAAGCCCCACCACACAAGAATTTCTATAGTCAGAAGACCGTAAATCAACTAGTTAAGAAAGTATGTCAGCAGTTGAAATTGATCGTCGAATGATCTGAAATGGAATTAGGTAGTAGATAATCCAATATATGAGAGCTAAGAGGAGTTCGAAAATTTTTGACAACATCATTCAGAACTATAGAACTTTAGGTTAAAGTAGGGTTTGGCCGACGCACCGGGTGCGGTGCGATGCGGTACGCAACACAATTTCAGCAACCCGGTGCGGTGCGGTGCGGTGTGAAAGAAAAATAAGAGTACGTGGTGCAGCCTCTTGTGCGCACCGCACCGAAGTTAATGTAGGATTATATATATATATATATATATATATATATATATATATATATATATATATATATATATATATATATATATATATATATATATATATATATATATATATATATATATTTATAGGGGAGGACGTAGTGCCGTCCAAAGCGATGCAAGTACCCCCATTGGGCACAACCCGCGGAGTGATAGAATGGGCTAGACCATTCCGTTTCACTCTGTTGCCCTTTGGTTCGTTATTTTTCGCGTTTCACCTTCTCAGGGGGTCTCTAGTGTACCTTCGCCTCACACTGGAGTGTCTATGGTCCTACTACCTCTCCACCCCAATTCTTCACATATTCCCACATTTTACAAGCGCTTACTCTTACATTACTTTTATAAAACAAAAAATCAAAATGGCAAAACTCACAGCTGCCTTGGAGATGCTACGAGGGGTGGCATCCAAAGAATGCCCCTCAACCTCCACCCCTCAGCCCATCATCACTTGGGAGTTGATGGGGATGGTGCAGCCATGACCCGGCGTCCGGGTTGCCCAGGTGCACGGTCTTCTTTTTTCATTAATTTCTGCAACATTCGCGGTCTTTTTTCTAATTTCCCCTTTGTCGAACACCATCTCTCTTCTTCTAAACCTCATATCTTGTTTCTAACACGAAATTCAGGTGCTTGAGTGTGCTGACAGCAAACCATATTCTGTTACCTCCTACTGTCTCTATCCTCAATTTTCAGCCAAAGGTGGTTGTTGCGCATATGTACGCAACGATGTTATTTGCTCTCGTGTCTCTGATTTGGAGTCTCCTGAATTCTCTACTTTATGGCAAAAGCTCTCTTGCAATTCTATTACTAAATATGTTTGTTCTGTTGATTTATCTCCAAATTCTACTGACTATCCAAAAGTCTTCGACTATTTAAACTCCAAAATAAAGCACATTCTGTCTTCTTCGCCTTTTTCCGAAATCATCGTTTTAGGTGATTTCAATGTTCACCACCGCCAATGGCTTTCATCTAGTTCTCATGATCCAGTCGGTGAACTCGCCTAAAACTTTTCTATTCAGAACAACCTTGAGCAGTTGGTGCAACTCCCTACCCGTATCCCTGACCATCTTGGTGATGAATCCAACATACTTGATCTTTTCCTTACTTCTTATCCTTCCCTTATACTGTTAAACTCTTTCCTCCTCTGGGTTCATCCGATCACCTTTTTATCTACGTATCTTGTTCTGTCTCTTCAAGTCTTCCGCAAGAACGGCCCCTTCCTTCGATGAGAAGATGTTTGTGGCACTTCGGTGCTGCTAACTGGTCTGACTTGCGGTTGTACTTCTCTGATTTCCCATGGAATGATTATTGCTTTCGTGGGAGGGGTCCCTCGGAGTGTGCTGAGCATATAACCGAGGTGATTCTCTCTAGCATGGAGGTTTACATTCCATATTCTTTCCCTTCTACTAAGCCTAACAAACCTTGGTTTAACTCTACTTGTTCTCGCGCTATCCGCCGCAGGGATGCTGCCTTCAGAGTTTACCGTCGTCTTCAAACTCCTGAAACTCATTCAATTTATATTTCATCCCGGAATCGTGCAAATTCTAGTCTTCGAGATACCAAAATCTCTTTTCTCAGCCGCAAATGCAATAATCTTTCTGGCTCCTCTTCCTCTCGCCCTTTCTAGCATTTCGTTAAAAAATGTCAACTCTAACTTTGCTTCTTCCTCTTTCCCTCCTCTAGTCTCTTCTTATGGGTCACAACTGCCATTTTACCTTCTACTAAAGCTGAACTCTTCGCTCAAACTTTTGCCTCTAACTCTACCTTAGACGATTCCGGAGCTATTCCTCCTCCTTCAACCCCCTCCAACTCATTTATGCCTAATATTGTAATTTCTTCTAAAGATGTCATTTCTGCTCTCTCTGAGCTTAGCACTAAGAAGGCGTATGGTCCTGATTGATGGTATTCCTCCTGCGGTTCTCAAAACTTGTGCTTCCGAACTTGTACCCTGCCTTGGTAAACTATTTCGTCTTTGGCTTTCTACTTGAACCTTCCCTTCTTGCTGGAAACGTGCGCTCATTGAATCTGTGCCGAAGAAGGGGGACAACTCTCAGACCTCTAACTATCGTCCCATTTCTTTAACCTCCGTTCTTACTAAAGTTTTCGAATCTATCCTTAACAGGAAGATTTGGAAATATCTTAATTCTTCCAATCTTATCTCTGATCGCCAGTATGGCTTTCGTAAAGAACGTTCTACTGGTGATCTTCTTTCCCTACTTTCTGACTCTTGGTCCTCCACTCTTCGGGTGTTTCGGTGAATCTTTCGCTGTGGCGCTGGACATATCGAAAGCCTTCGATAGAGTCTGGCACAAGGCTTTGATTTCCCAACTTCCCTCTTTCGGAATCTATCCCTTCTCTCTGTGACCTCCCTAATTTCCATTCTGGTCGTTCTATAGCAGCTGTTGTAGACGGCCACCATTCTTCCTATAAATCTATAAATAGTGGTGTTCCTCAAGGATCTGTCCTTTCTCCAACTCTTTTTCTAATTTTCATCAATGACCTTCTCTCTATTACTTTGTCTCCTATACACTCCTATGCCGATGACTCCACCCTTCATTACTTCTTTCAATTTGAAAGACGTCCCTCCCAACAGCAGTTGATAGATTCAAGAAAAATGGCCTTGGAGCAACTGACCTCTGATCTTTCTCGTATTTCAAATTGGGGCAGAGAAAACATGGTCGTTTTCTATGCCTCAAATACTCAATTCCTCCATCTTCCTACTCGACACAATCTTCCACATAACTATGATATCTTCTTCGAAAACACTCAACTCAAACCTTCATCTGTCCTCAATATTCTCGGTGTTTCTTTTTCTCGTGATCTTTCTTGGAAAGATCACTTTATTTCTCTCTCTAAACAAGCTTCTAAGAGGTTGGGTGTTCTGAGGCGCCTTCGTGGTTTCTTTACGCCACCCCAGTTGCTTGCTCTGTATAGGGGTGTTGTTCGCCCCTGTATGGAGTACGACTCTCACATCTGGGGTGGTTCTTCACATACAGCTATTCTCGAAAAGGTGGAGTCTAGGGCTTTTCGTCTCATCGATTCTCCTGCTCTTACTAACTCTCTCCAGTCTCTTTCTGCCAGTCGAATTGTTGCATCACTTTCTCTATACTATCGCTATTACAACGGACATTGCTCTTCTGAACTCTCACGTCACATACCTCCTCCATTGAGAAGGGCTCGTGCGACACGACTTTCTACACAGTCTCATCCTTTCTCTGTCTAACTCTCCGACCCCAGACTTAACCGCTATGCTCACTCTTACATGTATTTTACTGGTAAAGTCTGGAACACACTCCCTTTATCAGTTTTCCCATCTTCCTTTGACTTGCACACTTTTAAACGCCTTGTGTCGGGTCAAGTCAGCCATTAGCGATCAGATCCCGAATTTTTCCCAACTCTGGTGGAATTTAGTAGGCCTTCGGCCTTTGCTCACCATAGGAGACATATATATATATATATATATATATATATATATATATATATATATATATATATATATATATATATATATATATATATATATATATATAATTGAAATTGTTCATATTTTCAAGGTATCCTGATAGAAGATTTAAAGTTACTATCTTTGTTCCACCTTCCTCCCTTCCTCTCTAAATTTCCTAGACAGAAAAATGAAAAAGACTGTGTAGAAAGACGTGTCTCACTATCCTGTTTCATTGAAGAAGGTATGCGACTGTAGAGTTCAAAAGAGCAGTGCTGGCTGTAAAGAGCGATAGTATGGAGAGTAACTCAGAAATTTGACGTGCACATAGAGATTTGAGAGAATTAGTGTGAGCCAAAGAACTGATAAGACGAAAAGCCTTAGACTCCATCTTTTCATAAACATCATGAGTGAAACCATCCCAGGTGTGTGAAGCGTACTCCATACAATGAAAACAAGACACCTGTGAAAAGTAAGCAAATTTCGAAGGTGCCCCCAGAACATTAAACACCATAGAAGCTTATTTTCAATGAGAAGTATTGTAATCCTTCAAAGAAAGATTACGAGAAAAAGAAATAGTGAAAATATTTAAGGACAGACGAAAGTTTGAATGGCGATGTCAGAATTGTATTGAACATTGTATCGAGTAGAAAGAGGAAGGATCAGAGTTTTGGTGACTGAAAATCCCCATGTTTTCTCTTCCCTCTACGAAAAAGATCAAATGTTGACTACTCCAGGGTCACTCTCCTAGCGTTAATTAATTGCTGCTGAGTATATATATATATATATATATATATATATATATATATATATATATATATATATATATATATATATATATATATATATATATATATATATATATACACACACACACATATATAGAGTATAACACCAACCGGATTCGGGATAATGTTTTTCTTCCAAAAAGTCACTCGCATTATGTAAGGGTCTTATCCACCATGTATAGAGTACTATTCTCTCATTTGAGAGGTGGTTGTGGGAGGGAAGCGGACTCTTTCTCTGCCTGTCTTTTGGACAAGGTAGAGTCTAAGGCGAAAAAACTGATAAACTGTCCCCTACTTCCAAACTTCCTTTATCCTATGCATTTGCCACGTGACTTTGGCACATAATCTCTTTTCTATTGGTTTCATATTGGCAGGTTCTCGAGGTAACTAACCTTTCCCATTCCACAACCATTGCCTCGCCCTCGCAGCGCGAGCAGTGCTATTCATTTACATCAATTTTGTGTTAATATTGCAAACTGTATGCTTGTCATTTTTCATGTTCTTATATTTACTTTAATTTACTTTCTTATATTTACTCTCATTATATAAGGGTATTATCTACCATGTATAGAGTACTGTTCTCTCATTTGGGAGGCGGTTGTGTGTGTGTGCATATGGCTCCCCCTCTAGCTCTGCTTGTCTTTTGGACAGGGTTGAGTTTAAGGCGAAAAAACTAATAAACTGTTCTCTACTTTCAAACTTCCTTGAACCTCCTTATCTGTCACGTGACTTTGGCACTCAATCTCGCAGCACGAGGAGTGCCATGCACTCACATAAATTTTGTGTGAATATTGCAAATTCTATGCTTGTCCTTTTCTGTTCTTATATTTTTTTTTAAATTTTAACTTTCAATTTTTACTTAAATTTTTACTTTCATTAATGCTGAATTAAAATAAAGAAACATTAAGTGCATTCATTTAGAATAGTGTAATAAAAGAGTGTCGTATTTCGTAAAGAATACTCTACTAGTGATCTAAGTCTTTTCTCTGACTCTTGGTACTCTGCTTTATGGCATATAAAAAGGCTTCAATAAGCATGACACAGAATTTTGATTTTTAAACTTCAGTGGCCGTGTGTCTGATTTACTTTCAAGGTCGTTCTATAACAATTGTTGTATACGTCACCATTCATCCTTTACATATGTTAATAGTGGTGTTCCTCTGATATCTGTTCTATCACCAAATATTTTTCCGTTTTTCATTTGCGACTTTTTCTTTTTATTACTTCATTACTAATCAACTCCTAAGCCTATAACTATACCCTCTATTAACCATTTCATTTTGAAGTCCATCCCACTTAACGGCAATTAATTATCGCTAGGAGGGTAGCCCTGGAGAAACTAACCACTTATCGTTCTTGAATATCATTATGGAGCAGAGAAAACATAGTTGCTCTCTGTACCTCAAAAACTCACTTCATCCATCTTTCTACTCGGCATAATATTCGACACAACTATGATATCTTCGAAAGCACAACTCAAACCATTATCTGTCCTAGATATTCTCTGAGTATCTTTTCCTTGGGATCTTTCTATGAAAGGATCACATTATTTCTCTTTCTAACGAGTTTCTAAGAGATTGGTTGATCTGAGGTGATTCTGAAATTTCTTCACTTCACTCCAGTTGCTTGTTCTTTAGAGAGGGTTATTCCTGCATTTCATTCACAAACCTCTCCTTGAAAAGGTGGAATGTAGGGATTTTGGTCTTATCACCCATTTTGCTCTTACTAACTTTCTCGTTATCTTTTTCTGTTGGTGAGTCAACCTCACTCTTTTCTACACAGTCTCATCTTTTTTCTTTCCAATTCTCTGACACTAGACTTAATCTCTATCTTTAATCTTACATTAAAGTCTGAAACTCATTTCCTTTATCAATTTTCCCAACTTCCTTGAAAGTGTGCAAGTCAAAGGAAGTTGGGAAAACAGATAAAGGGAGTGTGCTCCAGACTTTACCAGTAGAGTACATGTAAGAGTGAGCATAGCGGTTAAGTCTGGGGTCGGAGAGTTGGACAGAGAAAAGAGGAGACTGTGTAGAAAGGCGTGTAGCACGAGGCCTTCTCAGTGGAGGAGGTATGTGCTGGGAGAGTTCAGAAGAGCAGTGTCCATTGTAATTGTGATTGTATAGAGAGAGTGATGCAACAGTTCAACGGGCAGAAAGAGAATTTGTGCGAAAGGGAGAGTTAATGAGACGAAAAGCTCTAGACTCTACCTTGTCAAATAGAGCTGAATGAGTGGAACCACTCCAGATGTGTGAGGCGTTCTTCACATAATGACAAACAACAACAGCCCTATAAAGAGAAAGCAACTGGGATTGCGTAAAAAATCACGAAAGCGCCTCATAACACTCAAACTCTTAGAAACCTGTTTAGAAGGAGAAGCAATATGATTATTTCAAGAAAGATCTCGCGAGAGAAAAAAACACCGAGAATATTAAGAACAGATGAAGGCTTGAGTTGTGTTTTCGAAGATGTTCTAGTTGTGTGGAAGGTTGTGTCGAGTAGAGCGATTGAGACACATTTTTTGCGAAATTGAAAACGTCCATGTTTTCTTTATCCCAATTTGAATTACGAGAAAGATCAGTTAATACAAGGCCACCATTCTATCGTCAATTAACTGTTTTTGGGAGGAGCGTCTTTCAAACTGAAAGGTGTAATGAAGGTGTAGAGTCATCAGCACGGTAGTGGATAGGTGATGAAGTAATAGAGATAAGGTCATTAATGAAAAGTAGAAAAAGTGCTGAGGATTGGACGGAAATCACACTGAGAAACACCACTATTATGGATATAAAGTATAAACGGTGGCCTTCTATAACATCAGCTATAGAATGATCGGAAGGAAAGTTAGAGAGAAGACTAAAGAGAAGAGGATTGGATTCCAAAAGATGGATGTTTAAAAATCAAAGCTTTTTGCCAGACCCTATCGAAAGTTTTTGATGTATCTAGTGCGACAGCAAAGGATTCACCTAAATGCGGAAGACCAAGAGTCAGAGAGAAGGGAAAGAAGATCACCAGTAGAGCGTTTCTTTGGAAAGTCATACTAGCGATCAGAGATAAGATTTGAAGAATTGAGATTTTTCCAAATCCTCCTGCTAAGGATTGATTCGAAAACTTTAGAAAGAAATAGGTTAAAGAAATGGAACGGTAGTTAAAAGGTTGAGATGGTTCCCAATTCTTCGGCACAGGCTGAATGAGCGCACGTTTCCATCAAGAAGGGAAAGTTGAAGTAGAATAGCATGAGAACAAGAAGAGTTAAACCAAGATTTGTTAGGTTTAGTTGAAGGGAAAGTATATGGAATGTACGCCTATACGCTAGATATAATCACTTCACTTATGAGCTCAACACATTCCGAAGTAATCCTTCTATGGGAAATCAGAGCAGTACATCCTGCAAGTCAGACCGGTTAGCAGCACCGAAGTGTCAGAAATGTCTCCTCACCGAAGAAAGGAACCGTTCTTGCGGAAGACTGTAAATACAGAACAATAAATGGATAAACCAAGGGAGAAAAGAGTTTAATTAACAGTAAAAGGAGAAAGAAAAAAGTTCATCATAAAACGGTCAGGAATATGGGTATGGAGTTGCACCAACTGTTCAAGGTGGTTCTGGATAGAAAAGCCATAGGGGAGTTCACCAGCTGGATCATGAGAACTAGATGAAAGACATGTCTGTTGGAGTTTAATTAGTTGAAGAATTTTTTATAATAGAGAGAACAAATAAAATTATTAAAAGTGCAAGCGAGTTTAAGCCATATAGTAGAGAATTCAAAAGATTCCAAATTAGAGAAACAAAAACAAACAACTTCATTGCGCACATATGCTTAACATCCGTCTTTGGCTGAAATTTGAGGATAGAAACAGTAAGAATTAACATAATAAGGTTTACTGTCTGCGCACTCAACACCCGAGTTCGGTTTTAAGAACAAGAGATGAGGTTTAGAGGAAGAGAGGTTGTGTTGGACAAAGTGGAAATTAGAAATGTTACAGAAATTAATGATATATATATATATATATATATATATATATATATATATATATATATATATATATATATATATATATATATATATATATATATATATATATATATATATATACTATTATTCTAGAAATATATTAAAAAAATTTAAAGTCACTAAAACAGTAAGATTAAAAAAGATAAGTTAAAGTTTCGTCCCCTTTCAAAGCGGCCTTTTCAAATGACGTCTATTTCTGTACATGTAATTTTGGGTCTAGCTGGTTTCCCACATCATATCTTTTTTTTATGCCAATCTTCGATTAAATTCAATTTGCTTATTTATCTTTTAATTATATTAATTATTCTAAATTATTCGACTATCTTACCTCCCAAACAGAGTTCATTCTTTCTTTTCCTACTACTTCTTCTGAAGGAATTGGTTTTGATAATATCAATGTTCTCCTCACTATGGTTTCATTCTAGTTTTCAAGATAGCAGTCGGTAAACTTGCTTTCATTTCTCCATTCAGAACAATCTGGTAGAGAGCTTCGTACTAATATCCCTTATGATCTTGGATATTTAACTCAATTTCCCTTGGGTAAGAACTACACTCATCGAATCTGCCTTTGCCCTTGAGTGCTCGTGATAACTGTGGAAAAAACAACTTGTTGATAAGACACAACATTCTCAGATTTTTCTTTACCTCTAATTTTTAACCCTACACAATTTAACTTTTCCCAACTCTGAGGTTCTCTGACTTCTTCTTGACTCTTCTTGACACTGACGAGGAAAATTTTTGGCAATGTTAATTTACTGGTCGGACATGCATGGGGTAATGCTTCTTTTATTTAAGCTGAAACGATCACTGCTTTAGTGGAGCAATCCCTTGTAGTGTACAAAATTAATAGTCAAGGTATTTCCATATGGACTAGAGTTCTACATTTCATTTTATTTCCTTTCAAATTGGATTCATAAACCTTAGTTTAACACTACTTATACACTTGCTATTAGTCACAAGAGAGCTGCTTTCAAGAATTACAGTCCCTAAAACTCTAGAATTTCATGATGCTATTTTACTTAATGGAATCTTGCAAAATCTTACCTCCGTAACGCTAAGAATTCTTTTCCCTTAAAAACGTAATGACTTATCTGGCTTCTCTTTACCCCGCTTATTCTGGTACTTTGCAAAAAAAAAATCATCTTAATTCCTTCATCATTTTTCTGAAAGAATTAATAGACACGAGAGAGTTAAATTTGCTGAATTGTTTGTTCACTCAAACTTTGCTTCTAAATTCACTTTTTCGATCCGGATACATTCCTTCTACTGATATCTCTCCAGATCAGTTTTTTGTAATTTTCAAATGCATGTGTGAACATGTATTCAGTTATAACGTATTTATTTTTAATAACACTTGTCAAGTGTTGGACTGATGCATGTTTGATGGGATAGTTTAGTTGTTTATTTGTTGGATTTTGAGTGTAAGATAGGTGAACTTGGATTTGAAACAATAATAATAATAATAATAATAATAATAATAATAATAATAATAATAATAATAATAATAATAATAATAATAATAATAATAATAATAATAATAAAATAATAGTGATAATATGCGTTTGTTTGTGTTCTTGTGTTTGAAACTAGATTGGTATGAACTTGGATTTGAGAGGAGCATAATAATGTTTGTTTGAGGAAGAGAGATACAACAAACTAAAGAGAAATCAGCAAACTAACAGCAACAACTAATAATAATAATCGTAATATTATTTATAATAATAATGATAATAGTAATATTTATAATAATAATAATAATAATAATAATAATAATAATAATAATAATAATAATAATGATAAAAAAAAAAAAATAATAATAATAATAATAATAATAATAATAATAATAATAATAATAATAATAATATTAATAATAATAATAAATCTTATTTATTTACATCAAGAGTGAAAGGGAATTGAACGCCTGTACATGTTTCTGATTATTTGAGTGCTACTACTACTACTACTACTACTACTACTACTACTACTACTACTACTACTACTACTACTAATAATAATAATAATAATAATAATAATAATAATAATAATCATAATAATTATTGTTATTATTATTATTATTATTATTATTATTATTATTATTATTATTATTATTATTATTATTATTTGAAGAAGAAGAAGATGCAAAACTCGTTGGTATGGCAACCACATTAATGTTTATTAGAAAATTAGAAAATTTCACCAAATCATGATAATAAATTAAAATTGTAAATTTTTCATAAAGTGTGAAAAACTGTTACTAATACTTCGACGTTGACTGTAAAGATGATAAATGAACTTAGAGTTGAGAAGATCATTTTTATAAATTTTTATGACAAGAATTGAGAAGAGAGTTTGATGGTTTTATGTAACTACGATCACAAGTACTACTTCTACAAACTTAAAAATAAATTAAATTGCAAAAATGGGAGTAGGGTATGAAATTATGTTACTACTACTACAAGTGGCATAAAGTAAATTGTAGGGATGTCACAGGATTTGAAATTCAACCACTACTAAGCTGATTACTACTGTGATGATAATTAAAAGTGATTTGAATGATTGCTTAAGAAGTAATGTAGTGTGAAATTATTATTGTAAGAATGATTAGGTAACGAAATGACAGAGAACTTATCGATAAAAGTAGAAAAAAAAAAAGAATTGAGAATAGGACAAACCAAGAAAAACATTACTATTAGTAGGTTTAAAGGATGTACAGTGGCCATTCACAACTAAAGAAAAAAAAAAAAAATATATATATATATATATATATATATATATATATATATATATATATATATATATATATATATATATATATATATATATATATATATATATATATATATATATATATATATATATATTCCTGTCGCCAAATATAATTTCTTTTTCTCTCTATGATCTTAAATAAATCCCACTATTTTTATTTTTAAGTAAGAAGAAAAAAGAT
>SEYY01014285.1:7500-20000 GCA_009176605.1 Armadillidium nasatum | reverse complement strand
ATATATATATATATATATATATATATATATATATATATATATATATATATATATATATATATATATATATATATATATATATATATATATATATATATATATATATATATATATATATATATATATATATATATATATATACTCTATATTTAACAGAAAATTTGAATGTTTATTGTATTGCGATAAATTTAATACTCTACTTACGATTTCGTATTTTTGAATCGTATTTACAGTTTTTTTATTTTTTTTATTTTTTTTTTTATTTTTTTTTTTATTTTTTTTTTTTATTGCAATTGAAACTCGAGATGCTTTAAGGTTGTCTTTCCCGTATCTTATATTATATTATCACTCACGCAGATTGAACAAAATCTCAGAGATATAGAGAGAGCAAACAGTAGCTAACTATTTTTGGCAAAAAAAAAAAAAAAAAAGGCTAAGTCTTGCATCTTTGAAATTTGCTCCACCCTCTTTCCTAAGGGTATTTTTGGCCGAAGAAATTCTAATTTCACTTTTTTGGGGGTGGGAGGGACTAGGCTCCTTTTTCCCACATTTTGGGAATGATGAATTGTATTTTTCATTTTCTTATGTCTATTGAGATCCATATTTGCTCTCTTTAATGCCTAATTTGTTTATGATCTTAAACATGCTTTTAGTTATTTTAAAGTCATCTTTCGCTTAAACTTGAAAAACACTACTTCATTGATTTTTGAGGCATAACCTCATTTTTATAGAGTTCTGGAGAAGAGCTTTATTCTCCCTGTTATGGGTAACTTAAATGCTACCTTTCTGAGGGCTATAACCCATCTATTCTGCGCCAATCCCTGCTCATATTCAGTCTTGAAAAGCCTATGTCTTATCTTTTCAGTACACTTCCTTTTAGAAAGAAGAGGAGTCTCTTCTTGTCTCTCTCTTACTATTCATCAGCCCTTCAAGCCAACTTCCAGTTGAGTTGCAGTTCTTGTACTCTATCAACCACCCTTTAGTAGCCGTCATCGTCATTAATTTTAAATGCTGTTTCAGTTCCATTAATTGTTTCGTGTTTTTCATCCCCTATTTTTCCAGTGATTAATGACAGTATTCAGCCGTCGCTAGCTAATCAACGACTCCTACAAATTACTATCTGAAACATTGCCAATCGTTGTCCGAAACCAAAGCATAAACTTTGATCTTGACACCGCTATGTCAAACACATAGAAGAATGTATAATAATAATAATAATAATAATAATAATAATAATAATAATAATAATAATAATAATAATAATAATAATAATAATAATAATAATAATAATAATGATAATAATAAAAATAATAATAATAATAATAATTATTTTATAATTATTATTATTGATAATAATAATAACTTTATAACTTTACCTATTTCTGCGTAACGTTTTCCCTTTGAAACCGATATTATTTTATTGATTGAGTAATCATCAACTAATGGGACATAACATTCATGTATTTATGGTTATTAGGTAATATATTACATCACATATATTCATATATCGTATTAATATGACGTTATCTTATACTTTTTGTGACTTCATTATCGAAAATTCCTTTACTGATTATACAATAGAGCTTACATAATCTAATATTTCGAATGTTTAATTACATAATCAATGTTATTACCAATTACCTTTAAATAACAGTTATGTAACCGTTGTTATTCGCAGAATTATTTTTTGATAATTACATAATCACTCAATATTATTACTCTTACATCATTGATTACATTGAATGAATTATTATATAATAGTTATATAATCACTGATATTATATAATATAAATTTTTTATAGCTACTGTCACCAAATATATTTCTTTATCAAATTTCTATTATATTTATTAACATTGCGGCATAAATAATTATAATATTCACTGATATTGTATAATAATTAATATAATTTTATATAATTACTGTCTTCAAATACATTTCTTTTTCGTATTTCTAAATTATTTTTATTACCATTGTTACATAATAATTATAGAATCCCAGGTATTTGTAATAATTTTACATAATAGAAATTATATATTCACTGTTATTACGTCTTCGAAGGCTTTATTACATAATATTTTACACTACACTTACATCATCCATTATTTCGGATGTTTAATTACATAATAATAATTACATAATCCCCTTTATTACGTGATATTTTATGTAACTTATGTAATAGCTGTTACCAAATACAATCTTTACCACCTCTCAAAGAAGCACATTCACAAGTACATACAAACAATCACAACTATATAGATGGCGTCACTATGCTACCCGCTTTCATGGAATTATCATGGTAACCAACTCCAGCAGTTACCCTAAACGCAGGACTTTGAAATTTTTTCTACTTCTTCGCTCATACACTTGTTGTATCACAGAACCCGATATTACTCTTTTGATTATGCATATGAATTATTAATTTTCTTCTTATATTCACCCCTATGTCTTCAATTATTTCGTATGAATTATTATTTTATCGATTTTTTTATTTTTTATTTTTATTTTTGTTTATTTTTTTATTCTTTTTAATAATAATTTTTTTATTCGTATTTTTAATTGAAAAAAAATTTTTTTTTATATTTTTGGTTTCTTATTTTTTTCCTTTTTCTTTTTTTATATTTTTTATTTTTATTATTATTATTTTTTTAAATTTATGAGAATATTTTATACCCTGATGCTGTAAAGCACTTAAATATGCAAGAGGGCTGGTATACATACATACATACATACATACATATATATATATATATATATATATATATATATATATATATATATATATATATATATATATATATATATATATATATATATATATATATATATATATATATATATATATATATCCTACCCGTTGTCACGTAGATAAAACATGAAATGTTAAGAATTCATAAACCAAAATAAAACATTTTTATTCATTACATATTCACTAACAACAGAATCATTCAGTAATAAATTTTAATATTAACTCACTGCACACAAATGGGGTATTATGACATAAATGGAAAAAGAAGTCGCCCCATTAACAACAGCCGAATTGGAACGATTAGAAAGAAAACTAGACATTAGTAAGCAAAGAGAAGGAGAAAATCCAAATGAGGGGAGCTTGGAAAGCAGTGACGCATGCCATACACCGTCAAATGCCTTATATATGTCAAACGACACCACACAAGTCTCCCCATGGTCCCAAAGGACATAAGACAATAAATATGTGAGATAAGAAAGTTTATCACTAGTAGACCTCGAATGCCGAAAGACATACTGACGATCAGGAAGAAGGGAATGATATTCCAGATGATTAAAAAAAATGAAAGTTGAGAAGGGTTTCAAAGAATTTAGACAGAATACATGTGAGAGCTATTGAACGATAGTTGGAAGGATCATAGTTGCTACCTTTCTTCGGAATAGTTTGGAGTAATGCGCTCTCCCAACACTAAGGGAAGTACTAGTAATGAGGCATGGAAAGAAAAGTTGAACTAGGGGTGGAGCTAGCTCAAAGGCACACTTCCTTAAAACTCTGGGAGGAATGCCATCCGGGCCGCTTGCCTTCTTAATGTTCATAGATTTCAGAAGCCCATGAACATGATCAAATTTAATCACAGGTAAAGGCATTGGACATCTGAGAGGAGAAGGAGTAAGAGAAGTATTGCCGGAGTCGTCCAGGGTGGAATTAGAAGAGAACAGTACCATAAACTATTTTTATTAGTGGAAAGGAAGATTTACAGAAGTTGTTAGAGATGTTTTCGGCTGAAACCAGAAAGATTTATCAGTAGGAGAATTTAGGAGCTCAACACGCCTACTTTTAGTGAAAGTCTTCTTGGCTTGTCGAAAAATATCCCTGCGACGATTCCGAGCTGAATGAAAATTAGAAAGAGTGATAGGAGAAGGAGAATTTTTCCACTCACGGTACGCGATGTCTCTTGCCAGAATGGCACCAGATCAAACCATGGTTTTGAGGAGTGAATAATTTAGAAGAAAGGGTGAACCTGCTAATCCTATTAACGATTACAGCCCCCCACCTTAAAGACAGAAACCGAAGCGTCTTCACAGATGAAGCAGTCCATCTAGGGATAGTTAGCATAGAAACACCGTAAAGGCTCCCAGTCAGCCCTATCGGAGTTACAGAAGATACGCTTAGGGCAGGATGTAGCTGTTGGATGAAAGCATGAAAATTAAGAGTAATTAGATTGTAGGGAGAGTTACAAATAGGTGCAAAGACAACGTATTTATAAAGAGAAGGACTAGTAGTGAAGCTTTAGTCAAGAGTGTTTAAAAATTGGTTGAAAATGTGTGTTGGTTCTTTAATTAGTTGCTTCAGATCCTTGAGAATGCTAAATGATTCGGCTTCCTCAATTCTTGGATCAGTATGAGAGGAGCCCAAGCATTCTGTGCTGTGTACACTGAAATCTCCTAAATAAAAGAAACCTTAGTATATATATATATATATATATATATATATATATATATATATATATATATATATATATATATATATATATATATATATATATATATATATATATATATATATATATATATATATATATAGTGGGAGGCTAATATTAAAGGCTGTGCCAGTGCCAAGTGAGGGACTTGGGGAAACCATGCTCTTTCGTGAAGTGTTTAATCCGGTTTATCGGATAATGCGATAATTAATCCGGATAATCCCTAATAAATTATGTTAATCCCTTAATCTCCGCCCCTTTTTGGTGCTTAACACTTTAATCCCCACCCCTTTTTCCTTTGTACATGCCACCAGGCACGTGCCATGCCTTTTTTAACCCTCATGTGCTGGTTCCAAGGCCTAATTCATACATTTCCTGAGTGCCATTTCTAGCACTTTCTAGCACTTGGCACTCATGCTAGACCCCGCCCTATTGGAATGAGGGGAGTGTCAATTCCCGCGATAGCTGGCCTGAGGGTATAGCATCATACGGCAACATGGACCAATCAGGATTCAGGCATTCTCGATGATGACGTCATCTACGCATGCGCGCACACACACACGCCTTATACTGTAACGTCATGGCACGGACTATCTTGAGACTATGACGTCATACGACCGCAATATTGAATTTCTTCATCACGCGGTTTTTATATCCGTAGATTTTTTCTCTTAATTTCTATCCACCACCATTGTGTCCACGTGGTACCCGACATTTTGATCACGTGGTTTCCTTCATTTTGGAATTGAATTTTCCGCCATTTTTCCTTGATCGCAACGCCATCTATTGAGAGAAAATCAATATTCACAGTAAGAACTTAGAACTTTTGTGAAACCAGGATTCGAAACCTCAATCATCTTATTTGAATTCCATCACGCTACCACTACACCAACTTGATCATACCTTAGAATGAGCGAATTGTTCTATTCATCAGCCTCGTTTCCGACTTTGAAATCGCTTTTATTTTATTGATTGTATAATAATCATCTGTTGTTACATAGCAATTATGTTTATTACGTATTTCATCTTCCTAGTTTTTCATGTAGTTGACTCTCAGGTCCATAGCCGCGGACGCGCGAAATAACGCAATGTTGTCATCACGTGACAATTTATTTTTTTAGAGGGAATATTTACTACTTTCAAATACGAACGTAAAAATAGTATGTCATCCCCATATTTATTTTGTGAAGTCATACTTTTTCTTTTTTATTATCATTCAAGTCCTGACTTGATACTTTTTTTATTTATCTTAAACAAACATCTCTGTATTTTTATTTTTATTTATTTTCTATTTTTTAATTTTTTTATTTTTCATTTATTTTTATTTTTATTTATTTTTCATTTTTTATTTTTTTAATTTTTTTATTTTTTTTATTCTTTAATTTTTATTTATTTTTTATTAAATTAATATGAACATTTTATACCTTCACGTAGTAAAACTTTTAAACATGAAAGGGTGATTTACACACACACACACCTTTCCCTGTAGCATCATGCTAGCTTTTTCTAGCACTTTCTAGTACGTGGCATTTATGCTTGGCCATGTAATCCACTTGGCAAGAGGGAAGTGCCAGTATTGGTGAAGCTGGCTCTGAGGGTAAGACAACATACGATGCCTCATTGGCTACATTCGGATGCATCCGTAAACCAATCAAGATGAAAACACTCTCGGTGATGACGTCACCTACGCATGCGCACATACCTTACCCTGTGACGTCATGGTACGGGCAATCATGAAACTATGACTGCAATTTTTTCCTTATGACTTCATCAATATCACTTGATTTTGAGAATTATTTACCACTTTCAAATAGGAATTTAAAATATTATGACGACATGTCCATATATGTATATATATTTTTATTTGTAACGTCATACTTTTTCTTTATTTATTAGCATTCAAGTCCAGACTTGATTCTTTTTCATTTAACTTAAACAATCATCTCTGTATTTTTTCCTTTTTATTTATTTTTTATATAATTTTTATTTTGTTGTATTTTTTTTATTTTTCATTTTTTATTTTTATTTTTATTTCTCTTTTTCTTTTTCTTTTTTCTTTTATTTTGTTTTTTCTTTTTTTTTTCTCTTTTTTTTTTATTTTTGTTTCTTTTTTATTTTTGTATTTTCTTAACTCAGGATTTTATATAACTATTAACTTGTCAGGATATCCTTTCCATTTTATGAGATACATTTTGTTTTCACCTTTACTCTTAGACACTAATATCTTTTCCTTTTTATAAAGTTCTTTAGGATCGAAAATTATTTTCTGTACTTCCCTATTATAAAATCCATCTTTCAATGCTTCACCTTCTAAATACTTAAGATAATATAATTTTGAAACCATCCCGAGAAAAATCTAATATTTCATCTACTTGAAACACTTCTTGAGAACAATTAGCTGTATATCTTTTAAAATTCATCCATAAATCTTGATACACGCACGTAATCCCCACCTTAATTAATGTTTTTTTCTTTTATTTCAAGTTTATTATTATTTATAACAAGTATGGTCTGTAATAAATGAAATGGAAATATCTAAATTGTCGATACTATGATTGGTTATACGAATAGGTCAAGTGTTTTAAAATTTCAATATCTAAAAGTCTGCCTTTTAGTAAAATATCTATGCATTCTTTCTTTGATAGTTCGTTGTACTGTTTCAACTATTGCTGCTTAATTCCCAAAAAATGTATTTTAATAGTCAATATCGTTCTTGGTAACAACAGATTAGAATTCTTTACCTTGGAATTCCGTACCTTTATCTGTCCATATAACCTTAGTGTATCTATCATCCTCATTAATAATCTCTCTCACAACATTAGCATCGGTGGGCCACTGTTTATCTTTTAGAGGTATTAACAATAAATACCGTGAATACACATAAATGACGAATAATAACTAAAGAATTCATTATTATATGAACTATAGTTAATCATATCTGTTAAATCCAATTGTCATAGATTTCAGTTTTACGACTCTTAAATTTCTTACGTTCGTATTTATGTTAGGTATTCACCTCATCGCCAGATAAAGATTCTTTCATGTTTATTTTTATTGATATAGGAGAAAGTGTGACGCAAATCTAGAAAATCCATCTAAATTTATATTTCTACCATATCCTTTCGCAAAAAAAAAAAAAAATTAAATAAATAAATAAGTAAAAAAAAAAAAAAAAAATTTTTTTTATTTATTTAAAACATGAAAATAAATAAAATAAACTAAAATGTATAAATCAAATATTTATTTAAAAGCACAATACAATGAAAATGTTGAAATTTATTCCTTATACAAGAAAAATCATTTTTCTGCTCCAATAACGAATTACATTTGATTTTCTTTTTAATCTTTCTGCCGGAGGTTAAGGAATATTTTTATTTTTATTTTTTGGACTGGCTGAGGGAAAAGAGGTACTTGGAGGAGTTATTTCTGGCCGAAGGATTTATGGATTGTTTTCCAAATCAGATAATCTTTGTTTCTTTTGTAATATGTTTAATGGGAAATTAATAGCTTAAAATTGTTGTTTGATTTAGGCCATCCAATTATTTTTGGTTTCTTCCACTATCTTGTGAGATCTGAAATTAGATTGACAATGTTTGATCCTGTAACTGTTTCTCCACCAATAATAATTTGTTACGAATCATCCCCCGAGATATGATTTTTTAAGAATGTTGTTTAATGCAATTCCATTATTTCTAGATCTATCAGGCAGACACTGCTCTAATATATGTTAGAATTTTTTATCTTCATCATTAGATGATGTCATTGCTGTTGATGATGTTTTATCTGTAGAATTATTTAATAAAGGTTGGTGATGCAATTCTTATAGGCCCACTAATTATTGTATTGCGTCTTGATACAAAATATATTTTTCATTAACATTCATATTTTAATTTGATATACGAGACAATTCCTTTTCATAATTGTTTAATATTTCAGTTTTAGGATGGTACAGACTTTAATGTCGTCGTCGTCGTCGTTGTTGTTGTTGTTGTTGTTGTTGTTGTTGTTGTTGTTGTTGTTGTTGTTGTTGTTGTTGTTGTTGTTGTTGTTGTTGTTGCTGTTGTTGTTGTTGTTGTTGTTGCTGTTGCTGTTGGTGGTAGTGATGGTGTGGTTGTTGTTGTGTTATAAATCTCATTTTCTCATAATTCTCGCAATCTAAACAGAGCCCCCAGCTTATTTGAAGCCCCTAGCAACCATTGTGATATGAGGTTTCCAAGACATTTTTTTTGTGAAAGACAATCATGTTTATATTGTCAACGGGAGAGATGAGAAAACCATCGAAAGAAGTATAAAATTTGGGAGTTGTCTTTGAGAGGGAGATTTCAAGAAGTTGAATTTTTTAAGAGTTGAATTTCATAAGGTTTAGAGGACCCCACTGGGAAATTCTATCCAGACATGCAAGAATGGAATCGGAAAGGTGAAGTCGAGAAGCAACTCTAGATGCAAAGAAAGGAGCAAATTTGAAATGGGTAGAAAAATAGAGGGTTGAGCCATCGGCAAATGAATGTATAGGGTTATATGAACAGCTGAGTATATCATTATTTTTAAAAGTAAGAATGAAGTAGGAGAAAAGACAGAACCCTGAGGAACACCACTATTGAAAGGAGAGGAAGAAGAAGTCGCTCCATCAACAACAGCCAAAATAGAACGATTAGAAAGAGAGCTAGACATAAGTAAGCAAAGAGAAGGAGGAAACCCAAAGGAGGGGAGCTTGGAAAGCAGTGATGCATGCCATACCCGGTCAAATGCCTTGGATACTTCAAGCTCCACCACGCAAGTCTCCCCATGGTCCCTAAGGGCAGAAGACCATAAATCTGTGTGATAGGAAAATATATATCACCAGTAGACCTCCAACGTCGAAAGCCATACTGATGATCAGAAAGAAGGGAATGAGATTCCAGATGATCTAAGAAGTGAGAGTTGAGAAGGGTTTTAAAGATCTTAAACAGAATACTAGTGAGAGCTATAGGACGATTGTTAGAAAATTCAGAGCGGCTACCTTTCTTTGGAATAGATTCAACTAATGAGCGCTTCCAACACTGAGGGAAAGTACTAGTAATAAGTCATAGAGAGAAAGTTGACGAGTGACGGAGCCAGCTCAGGAACACGCTCCTTTAATTAAAACTTGGGGACGGAATACCAACCGGGCCGCTTGCCTTCCTAACGTTCATAGACTTCAGAAGCCCATGTACCTTATCAAATGTAATTACAGGTAAAGCCATGGGACATCTAAGAGAAGAAGAAGTAGAAGGAAGATTGCCGTAATCGTCCAGGGTTGAATTAAAAGAGAACAGGAGGCCGAAGAGATTATCTTTTTCAGTTGGAGTGTTAGCAACAGAGACCTCAGAGCGAATAGAGGAGGAAAGGAAGATTTAATGAAACTGTTGGAGATGTTTTTTCAAGAAGTCATAATGATTTTTCAATAGGAGAATTTAGGTGCTCAGAACACCTTCGTTTGGTGAAGGTCTGCTTTGCTTGACGAAGAATTTCCCTGCAACGATTCCGATCGGAATGAAAATTAACGAGAGTAATAGGAGAAGGAGAATGGCACGAGAATAAACACGATTGAACCATAGATTTTGAGGATAGAAAGATTTAGTTGAAGAAGGAATGAGTGATTACGGCCCCCACCTTATCGGCAGAGACCGAAGCGTCTTCAGAGACAAAGCAGTCCCTCCAGGGATCGTTAGCGTAGAAGCAACCCAAAGCCCCCCAGTGAACCAGATCAAAAGTGCTAGAAGTTACGCTTAGGGCAGGGTGGAGCAGTTGGAGAGAAAGCATGAAAATTAAGACAAATTAGATTGTGGTTGGAGTTACCAATAGGTGCAAAGATAGCTTATTTATGGAAAGAAGGACTAGTAGTGAAACATAAGTCAAGAGTGTTCAAGAATTGGTTGAGACGATCAGGAATGTGTGTTGTTTCTTTAATGAGTTGCTCCAGATCGTTGAGAATGCTGAGTGATTCAACCTCCTCTCTTCCTGTATCAGTATAAGAGGAGCCCAACCATTCAGTGTTGTGTACATTGAAATCCCCTAAATAGAGGACCTCAATATTTAGATGTGAAGATGTAACTGTCTCGTGAGAAGTAGTTAGGTACTCAAAAAAGGTAGAAAAATCTCTTGCTGGGAGAACAATAGCAGAAGCACAAGATTATTGAAGTGGTAGGAAGAAATTGTTTAAGCCACAGAACATTGAAGTTAGGAGATTCAAGATTCACAAGACGTGTTACCGGAGTGTTGGTGTTAACGTAGGCACAAACTCCACCTTTTGAACAGAAATAAAAATAAGTTGTAGTTGGATATATTGAAAAAGTTAGAGGAGGAATTCTTAGATATCTGGGTCTCAGACAATAGCAAAAAGTTAGGATGAGAGTTTGAGAGGTGGTATTCAACAGAAGCTATATTAGAGCGTAAGCCACGGACATATATATATATATATATATATATATATATATATATATATATATATATATATATATATATATATATATATATATATATATATATATATATATATATATATATATATATATATATATATATATATATATATATATATATATATATATATATATATATATATATATATATATATATATATATATATATATATATATATATATATATATATATATATATATATATATATATAATTGAGGTGATTCTCTCTGGCATGGAGGCGTATATCCCATATTCTTTCCCTTCTACTAAACCTAACAAACCTTGGTTTATAATTTGCTTGTTCTCGTGCTATCCACCGCAGGGATCTTGCCTTCAGGGATTACCGTCGTCTTCAAACTCCTGAAACTCACGCAACTTATATTTCATCCCAGAATCGTGCAAAATCTATTCTTCGAGATACCAAAATCCTTTTGTCCTCAGCAAGTGCAATAATCTTTCTGGCTCCTCTTCCTACCGCCCTTTCTGGCATTTTGCCAAAAATGTCAACTCTAACTTTGCTTCTTCCTCTTTCCCTCCTCTAGTATCTTCTTAACGGTTCAACTGCCGTTTTGCCTTCCTCTTAAACTGAACTCTTTGCTCAAACTTTCGCCTTTAATTCACCCTTAGACGATTCCGGAGCTGTTCCTACTCCTTCCAACTCATTTATGCCTAAAATTGTAATTTCTTCTAAAGACGTCATTTCTGCTCCCTCTGAGCTCAATACTAAAAAGGTGTACGGTCTTGAAGGTATCCCTCCTGCGGTTCTCATAACTTGTGATTCCGAGCTTGCACCTTGCCTTAGTATACTATTTCGTCCATGTCTTCCTACTTCATCGTTCCCTTACTGCTTTAAAAGTGCGTTCATTCAGCCAGTGCCGAAAAAGACGAACCCCTCTCAACCCTCCAACTATCGACCCATTTCTTTAACCTCCGCTCTTTCAAAAGTTTTCGAATCTATCCTAAGCAGGAAGATTTAGAAACATCTCAATTCTTTTAATCTTATCTCTGATCGACAGTATGGCTTTCGTTAGAAACGCTCTACTGGTGATTTTCTTTTATGACCTTCTCTCTATTACTTCATCACCTATCTACGTCTATGCTGATGACTTCTCCATTCATTACTTCCTTCATTAAAAGACGCCCCTCCCAACAGCAGTTAATTGTTACAAGAAAGGTGGCCTTGTAGTAACTGACCTCTGATCTTTTTCGTATTTCAAATTGGGGCAGAGAAAACATGGTTGTTTAAAATGCCTCAAAAACTCAGTTCCTCCATCTTTCTACTCGACACAACTTTCCACACAACTATGATATCTTCTTCGAAAACACACGACTCAAACCTTCATCTGTCCTCAATATTCTTGGTGTTTCTTTTTCTCGTGATCTTTCTTGGAAGGATCACATTGGTTCTCATTCCAAACAAGCTTATAAGAGGCTGGTTGTTCTTAGACGCTATATATATATATATATATATATATATATATATATATATATATATATATATATATATATATATATATATATATATATATATATATATATATATATATATATATATATATATATATATATATATATGTATATATATATATATATATAATATATATATATATATA
>SEYY01014285.1:0-2500 GCA_009176605.1 Armadillidium nasatum | reverse complement strand
ATATATTAATGAAAGATCGAATGTCATATTTTCTAATTTGCGGATGCGGATGTCGAATTTTGGAGGAGTGCGGATGCGGATGCAGATGTTGAATTTTTCGAAAAGTGCGAATGCGGATGTTAATTTTGATGAGGATGCAAATGCATGCCATATATATATATAATATATATATATATATATATATATATATATATATATATATATATATATATATATATATATATATATATATATATATATATATATATATATATATATATATATATATAATATATATATATATATATAATATATATATATATATATATATAATATATATATATATATATATATATATATATATATATATATATATATATATATATATATATATATATATATATATAATATATATATATATATATAAAGTTGAGTTAGCTTCTTTCCTGAAGAAACTTAATCTAATTAGAAAGGATGATACCATGTTTTTCCACATACTCATATGAATGTGAACGTTTCATACCGTATTTCCGCCTTCAACCTTTTTAAGATGAAAAGCCCTCGACTTCACCTTTTAGAGAAGAGCTCTATGTGTGGAACCACCACAGATGTGTGACACCACAAAAAGTGCGAACAACACAGATATAAAGAGCAAGCAACTGGAGTGGTGTGAACAAATTCTTAAGGTGCCTCAAAACACCTAACCTCTTAGAAATAATGTGATCTTTAAAAGAAAGATCGCAAAAAAAAAAAGAAAAACCAAGAATTTTAAAGAGAGATGAAGGTTTAAGTTACGTGTTTTTGAAGAAGATATCATAGTTGTGTAGAAGATTGTGTCGAGAAGAGAGATAGAGGAATTGAGTTTTGGTGGCATTGAGAAGAAAATTGTTTTCTCTGCCCCAATTTGAAATGCGAGATAAATCAGGGGTCAGTTTTCCAAAGGCTACCTCCCTTGCCTCTATTAACTGCTGTTGGGAGGGGTTATTTTCAAATTAAAAAGAGTAATGAAAGGTGGGGTTATCGGCTTAGTAGTGGATAGGAAATGAAGAAGAGAGAGAGGGTTATTAATGAAAAGCAGAAAAAGTGTTGGTGATAGTACAGATCATTGAGGAACACCACTATTAATAGATTTAAGGATGAACGGGGCCAATCTACAACAGCTGATATAAAATGAGAGGAAAGGAAATTCCCAAAGAGGGAAGTATGGAAATTAAAGCTTTGCGACAGACTATCGAGAGCTTTCGATATGTCCAGCGCGACAGCAACAGATTCACCGAAATGAAGAAGAGTGGAGGAACAAGAGTCAGAGAAAAGAGAAAGAAGATCACCAGTAGAGCGTTTCTTTAAAAAGCCATACTGACGATCAGAGATAAGATTAGAAGAATTTAGATGTTTCCAAATCTTCCTGTTAAGGATAGATTCGAAATCTTTAGAAAGAACGAAGGTTAAAGAAATAGAACGGTAGTTAGAGGGTTGAGAGAGGTACTCCCTTTTTTAGGCACAGACTGAATGAGGGCACATTTCCAGTAAGAAGGGAAGGTTGAAATAGAAAGACATAGACGTAGTAGTTTACCAAGGAATGGAGCAAGCTCTGAAGCACAAGTTTTGAGAACCACAGGGAGGATATCATCAGGACCGTACACCATCCTACACTGTAAAAACAAACCTTTCTAATTCCTTTCTATAGAAAGGAAATGGAAAGGCTTATTTTAATTTCTCATATTTCTTAGAGCGGAATTGTAAAGGCTATGTAGAATTTGGAAGACACTAGAGCGGAATTAAAGAGGAATTAGAGCTGTGTTTATGGTTTTCGTCCTTTTTTTTTTGCCTTTCTAATGCCGCTCTATCAAAATATTTTCTCGACACTGCATGCCGCTAAAATGTCTTTCAAAGTTCTTGTTGCGAGGCAATGACTCGAATTTAAAAATCTCTTTTGCCTTTGAACACACACACACACACACACACACACACACACATACACGCACGCACACACGCAAACGTATATATATATATAATATAATATATATATATATATATATATATTATAGTTATTAATATATATATATATATCTTCTGGTGCATGGGCAAAGGTAGAGACCTACTAAATTCAATAAAATTAGAGAAATTCCAAAATCAAAGTCCAATTAAAGGCCGACATGTCCCTATACACTGTGTTTGAAAGTGTGCAAGTCTAAAGAAATATGAAAAATGGAACCTATTTCCAAAGCATCCACAAAAAAATAGTCGACAGGTTAAATGGTCGACTCTTTTGAAAAAAATCTAAAGCATTTAAGAACATCTTGTGAAGATGTTCTTAAATACTTTAGAAAAATAGAAAAATTGAAAAAAAAACTTGTGAAAGCTGAACTTGATCTGAAGTTTCTTGTAATCTGCAAAGGATACGATTATGTTCCTAAGTTTATGAAATTCAAACTTTTTAGGAGGTCTCTTTCTAATTCCCTCTTTTATAAAGTATGGACAAGGAAACTTCTATTAAGAGAGATTACTTATAAACAAAGAT
>SEYY01014284.1:25000-28347 GCA_009176605.1 Armadillidium nasatum | reverse complement strand
AATAATAATAATAATAATAATATAATAATAATAATAATAATAATAAGTAAGAAATGAACAGAAAAAACTGGAAAAAAAGAGAGAAAAAGTGTAATATAGATTGTCAAAAATTTCTAAAAAATTTAAATGGCAGAATGAAAAGAAAATTTATTAAATATATATATATATAATATATATATATATATATATATATATATAATAATAATATATATATATATATATATATATATATATATATTTTTTTTTTTTTTTTTTTTTTTTTTTTTTTTTTTTTTTTTTTTTTTTATTATTTTTATTATATTATTCTTATTTTTATTATTATTACATTATTATTATTATTATTATTTATTATTATTATTATTATTATTATTATTATTATTATTATCATTATTATTAATATTGTTATCTATGCAAGTAACAGTAGTAGTTTCATTATATTTATTGCTATTGCTGTTATTATTATTATTATTATTATTATTATTATTATATAACTATTATTAATATTATTATCATTATTGTCATTATTATTATTAGGAATAAATGGGATTTTGAAGCATGGAATTAATTTTAGATATTTAAAACAATGAAGAGTGAATATATAAAGGAATTTGAAAGTGCGATGAGGCGTAAAAGAATAATTAGTCAATAGAGAAATATTGATAAAATAAATGAGATATCCATAAGTAAAAACGAAAAAATAATGATGCAAGATGAAGACGTTCTAAAACATTGTCAAAAAATTTGAGTAAGGACAACTAATGAGAGTGTGAGGAAAATAATACGAAATCATTATGATAAAAGTTGTAAAATAACGAAAGTGTGAGTGTGGAATGATTGAACGAAAAATAATAGTAAAACGGAAATGTGTCATCAATAAAAAAAATAAAGACTGAATATATAAAAATGACAGAGAAAAAGAAGGTAAGATTCAAATAGAAAAGGTAAGAAGCTAAAAGAAAAATAACACTTCCATTACTAATAAAAGTTTGTTGGAATGAAATAAATTAAGAAACGGGGAAAGGTGGTGTAAAATTATGTTTGTCATGAAGAACGAAATACTCAAAAATAAAAATAAGAGAAAAAGAGAAAGTCAGAAAAGTCAAAAAATAAAAAAAATAAAAAAATAAATAAAATAACTACATACATATTAGGAGAATAACATTTTGTGAGAGAATCAGAAAGTCAGAAAAAAGAAAGAAGGAAAAAATTATTTAAATATAAAAATCGGAAATACATTTATGAAATTCTTTTAAAATGGAAATAAAATTTCCTGTTGATAAAATTTTTTTATTTCAATACCTTTTTATTTATTCTAAAAAAAAGAAAAATTTGAATTTTCAGTGTTTTTGCTTTCTACTTTTTTCGAACCTCTTTTACCAACATTTATTTATTTATTTATTTGTTTTTTAATTTCCGCTCTTCAGATGCAATTTAATTTTTGTTTGTGTGTTTCGGTTTTTTTCCCCCTTTTTTTCATCAATTGATTTTTCAGTATAGACATATATATATAATATATATATATATATTATATATATATATATATATATATATATATATATATATATATAATATATATAATATATATATATATATATATATATATATATATATAATATAGAAGGGGAAGCATTGCAGTATATCGGCTGCAAAATCTCGAAAGAAAAAATCTTCCTGCTGAAGCGGGTCATTGCGGAAGGGACTTCCCTGTTTCGCCAGCCAAAATTAAAAATCACTCTCACTCCCCTTTCATTTGCCTTGTACTATCTCTCTTCATTCATAGCAAAGGTGACATTCCGGTAATCCCCTTCCTCCTAAGGCAGGAAGGAGATATTTACCCAAACCCTGACCCAGTCAACCTTTAATCAAACGTTCAAATTGTAATGGATACATAAAAACAAATGCTCCCCATTAAAAAAACATTACCTTGTTAAAATCACACTTGGACTTGCGCAATCTGGAACCCCCCAACAATTTCAGTCATACCAAATTTAAATCAAAACAAGAAATAAATCAAAATTATACAGGTAAAATACTAATGACCTCTACAAAAAAAAATTATCAATGCAGACATTCCTCTCCAAATATAATATCGATATAGCACTGATCCAAGAAGCTTACTCTCCAGCTAACACTTCCAAAACCTCTTTTTATGAACAAGCTTCGCATACTACAACAACCAACCAACCAACCACCATTTCTAACTCTAAATAGAAACGACAGAATGTACCATAATACCAACTAATGAAAAAACAAACCTGTTAATTGATCCCATCCTGAACATACAATCTTTCAAAATCTCAGCCAACAATAATACAAGTACCATAATAAACATTTACATCCACCATCACACATCAATATTTCGTAGAACAAATACAAAAAAAATTTTGACCCACGGAACACAATCACCAACGTAATCACAGGAGAAGA
Source organism: Armadillidium nasatum (assembly GCA_009176605.1). Lineage (NCBI taxonomy): Eukaryota > Metazoa > Arthropoda > Malacostraca > Isopoda > Armadillidiidae > Armadillidium > Armadillidium nasatum. The sequence continues at coordinate 25,920 of SEYY01014284.1, read as the reverse complement.
CTTCAACCCCCATCACACAACAATGTACCAAGACCAACAAACAAACACCAGAGGAACACACATTCTTGAAGAATTAGAAGTATTAAACATCTTAAACTACAAAAACCCACCTACTCGACTACCCTAACAAGCCAATTAATCTCCATCTTCCCTTGAAATAACCTTCTAATCACCATTCGTCCATTCAAACCTCACGTGGAAAACGGAAATAGACCTAACATCCGATCATATTCCCATCATAATAACTTAAAGAGTTGCTAAACACTTATACCCAAAGAAAACAACAACTTTCACAAACTACAAAAAAGCAAACTTGGACAAACTTCACATACACATGGAAACACATTAATATAACAAGAAATAACCAATAAACACTCACTACATTCAAATATCAATTCTTTCACAAAACGATACCCAAAGCATCCAACTTGAGCATTCCCAAAGACTACAATAAGCACTACAATCCCTCTCTTACACAAGAAATATGCAACCTGATAAAACAAAGAAACAAACTTCGTCAATATAGAAGACACACACAACAAACATCACAATTCAACTAAAAACCCTAAATACACAACTCACAACACTAATCTCAACTCATAAAACAAACAAATTCAAAGAATACTTACAAAATAGCCTAACAAACCCAAAGGATAAAAGAACATGGCAAGAAACCAAACGACCTCACAACTCTCAAAACAACCCTTCACACAGTAAGCAAAACTTTAAAAGAAAACAAAAGCACTCTTACTTCACCCAAAGAACACTGCAGCATTCTAGCTCAGCACTAATCAAATATCTCATATAAAACCACGTACGAACAAAAACTTAGAACACAATCCACCTCCTCCACCCATTCTCCAATCAAAACGCTACCCATGGAAATAAAACACTCAAAAAGTTTCGAGCTACAGGCCCAG
>SEYY01014284.1:5000-22500 GCA_009176605.1 Armadillidium nasatum | reverse complement strand
TTATTTTGAGGCAATCTGCCAAGCAGAAATTGCTCGCATTTTTATTTTACAATTATCTTTTCTAAAATATTTATTTTTCCCCAAATTATCGTTCCTTTTGAGTTTTTTCTTTGAATAATTTTTCCTTTATTTTAATTTAGAATATTCTGTTTTTTTTTTTGGGGGGGGAATCTTTTTTTTAACTCTTTGTTAACGGTTTTATTTTCTGTAAGGAATATTTTTATGGTTGTACATAAAATGTTTTTTATTTATAAATGAAAACTTTTCAATAAATAAAATATTAAGAAAGAGATTTTTTGAAGGAATCTGTTCAAGTAATCGATCATCTAGATATTTTTTATTTTTTATTTTTTTATTAAAACATATTGACTGCCATAGTGTATTAATTAAAGTTTAAATCACCTAAAATAATGATTTCAAAAAAAGAAAAAGAAGGAAGATGTGCTCTATTCCGAAGTTTAAATAGTCGAAGAATTATTTTTAATCATTAGAATTAGGTGATAAATAGACATAACAAATAAATTTAGTTGTTAAATTGCAGGAGAATTCAGCCCATGAAATAGAAAATTCAGAAGACGCCAAGTTAGAGACACGAGAACAAACAACATCACTGCTCACTTATGCGCAGCAACTGCTTTTGGCTGAAAATGGAGAATAGAGACAATAGGAAGAAACCGAGTATGGTTTGCTGTCAGCGCACTCAAACACCTGAGTTTCAGTTAAAAACAAGAGAAGAAGTCTAGGTGAAAAGAGGTGGGGTTGGAGAAATGGAAATTAAAAAAAAGATCGAAATGTTGCAGAAATTAATGAAAAAAGAATGCTTTGCAACAATGCAAGCCGGCATCATAATCCAGGCGGCATCATCTCCATCATTGGAGGTCCACCAACTCCCAAGTGATATATATATATATATATATATATATATATATATATATATATATATATATATATATATATATATATATATAATATATATATATATATATATATATATATTATATTGTATTCCTTGTATTCTTTTCATTCTTTTTAATTATTCTATCTTCTCAATTCTGCTTTATATCTCTTAACGTTTTTAGTTGTCAGTTTACCATTTATAAATGTAAAATTGCATTTCTTATTTATATTTTAATTCTTTTATTTAAAATGTAACGTAAATCAGTTTTCTTTCCTTTTGTTCACCTTTCAATGTTTTCATTAGTTTTCTTCTCTCATCACAAGGTCTCAATTTAATCATCGTTCTATTCTCTGTTGTAATGGTAAAAATTTCTTGGTTGAAAAAGCTATTAAATATAGAACATCTTAAACTTCTAAAAAGCAAACATATATTTATCATCGGGAGTGGTTGTGGTAGTCGGTCATGTGAAAGAGGGAAGAGAGAGAGGAAGGTTAGGAAAAATAAATAATGAGAGATACTAAAAAATGGAGTTTATTTGAGTTCAAACCTCTCTTAAAGACTTAAAACAAAAGCAAGAGCAAGTGGGAGAGGAGAGCCTAAAGGAATTCCTCGTGGACTAGTAGAAAAGATTACTTGGATTTACAAAGTTCGGATTTTTATGGATTAAGAGGATTGACAACAACTCGTTAAAAACTCGTTAAAAATATCGATTAATCTGAAAAAAAAAGTATTTATGATTATCAGAAAAAAAAACTGATTTCGTTTAAAAATTTTCTAATTTTTTTCCTTGCTCGGACTAGCGTAATAAGATACCATAATAATATCTTTCCATTCATCTATTTATTTACTTATCGTCTTATTAATATATCCGTACCAGTCTATCTGTCTATCTGTCTATCTATCTATCTATATCTGTCTATCTCTAAATATCCATCTAACTATCTATCTACTTATCTCTATCTGTCTATCTGCTTCTAACTTCCTTTCTACCTACTTATCTATCTCTCCATATATATATATATCTATCTATCTGTTTATCTATTTATCTACCTGCTTATCAATCTGTCTTTCTGCTTATCTATATATCTATTTAGCTATCTATATTATAATTTAATTTTGTTTTGTCTTGGTAATTTGAAATGTTTATAATGCAAATACATTTTATTATTATTATTATTATTATTATTATTATTATTATTATTATTATTATTATTATTATTATTATTATTATTATTATTATTATTATTATTATTATTATTATTATTATTATTATTATTATTATTATATATTATCATTATTATTATTATTATTATTATTATTATTATTATTATTATTATTATTATTATTATTATTATTATTATTATTATTATTATTATTATTATTATTATTATTATTATTATTATTATTATTATTATTATTATTATATATTATTATTATTATTATTATTATTATTATTATTATTATTATTCTGCGCTGGATATTGTGCCACTCCGCTGATGCTTTTAGTTATTTCGTATTTACAAAACTCAGGGATGCTGAGGTTTCTAATCCACATTCTTCAGGATGTGACCACCATGTGAATCCGTAGTTGTTCTAGGAATGTGCTGTGTTGTTAACTCAAAAAGAGGAAACTTTATAGATTCCATGCATAAATGAACCTTAACTGTTTTTAATCTGATTATCTTCAAAGTTGCTTCACCTCATTCTTGACGACTAAAACACATAGAAATAAAACAATATTAGCCACGGGTGTGAGCGACGGCTGCTGATGCTCTTAGGCCTCGACAGTTCGCTCATCCTTTACTGTCCACGTCGTCTTCGTCTCTGGACAGCGGTCGGTGGACTTTAGGGTGTTGTACTCTTTTATACCATTGCTGTCGTCATGCAAGACTATCCGAAATGTCTCCCGTAAACATTATAGAGACCAGATCATATTTCTCCGTTGTAACCAGAGCACTTTTAGGTTAGCATCTAGATATTTAATTTTGTTGCTGTTATTACTATTGCTGTTGATGTTATATTTTAATTTTTAATTCTTTTAATATCAATTGTATTTATTGTTTTATTGGGCTATTATTATTATTTTTATTATTATTATTATTATTATTATTATTTTTATTATTTTATTATTATTATTATTGTTATTATTATTATTATTATTATTATTATTATTATGTATTATTATTATTATTATTATTATTATTATTATTATTATTATTATTTATCATTATTATTCATTATTATTTCAATTACTATTTATATATTTTAAATTATTATTTTATTATTTTTATTTTTTATTTTTGGCCTCATATTTTAGCTTTTATTTTTATTATTGCTATCAGTATTTATTTTATCATTTTTAATAGTGTTACTATTATTATTATTGTCAAAAATGCATATATATATATATATATATATATATATATATATATATATATATATATATATATATATATATATATATATATATATATATATTATATTATTATATATATATATATATATATATATATATATATATATATATATATATATATATATATATATATATATATATATATATATATATATATATATATATATATATATATATATATATATATATATATATATATATATATATATATATATATATATATATATATATATATATATATATATATATATATATATATATATATATATATATATATATATATATATATATATATATATATATATATATATATATATATATATATATATATATATATATATATATATATATATATATATATATATATATATATATATATATATATATATATATATATATATATATATATATATATATATATATATATATATATATATATATATATATATATATATATATATATATATAATATATATATATATATATATATATATATATATATATATATATATATATATATATATATATATATATATATATATATATATATATATATATATATATATATATATATATATATATAATTCTCTGTGTTTGAGGGCGAGTTGGCCAAGTACCAGGCTGGAGATGCATAATTAAGTGTTGGTGTGATGAATTGTGTGTATGCTTTGGTGAGGGTGGTTAGTTCGTTACTGAAGTTGTTTTGTGACAGTGTTCGTATGATGCTTAATTTCCTGTTTGCAGTGATGGTTATGTTTTTGATGTGCTTTGAGGTGAAGTGTGTGTTATATGTGAGGACTAGGATCTTTTGAAATTTATTTAGAGGAATGAGGGTATTATTTAGTTTTACGTGGAGGTGGAGGGAAGATTGGTGTCTATCGGTAGTAATAAGAGTGATTGAGGATTTTTCAGGGGAAGCTGTCATTCTGTTGGATTTTAGTCATGATTACAGTTGTTGGATGTATGATTGAGTGAGCGTGGTGGCTGTGGGTATGGAAGGGTTTTGTATCGTAATGGATATGTCGTAGTCATATGTTTTTAGTTTTATTTCTAGAATTTGTTGGGTACAGATTAAATAGTAGAGAAGATTGGATGGCTTCTTTTGGGACACCATTTCTTAGCTTTACTCTTTTTAAAAGATGGTTTTTCTTGGAGTTTTGAGCTGTACGATCGGAGAGGAAGTTGGTAATCCCTTTTTTATAATTGTTGGATATAGGTGAGTGTAGGATTTTTTGTAAGAGGGTACCTCTGGGAACTGTATCAAATGCTATGTTGATGTCGATAGCAGAGAGTATAGATAGTCCTTTGGGTTGCTTTTTTTTACGTCTTTTATTATGATTTGAGAGATGGTCGTGAGGACCGTGGTGGTTGAGTGGAATTTCCTGAATCCGTGTAGAAAGTGTAGGGTTTGTATGAGTAGTTGAATTTTTGAATGAATGAGTTTTTCTAAGAGTTTGCATACTGTGGATAGGAGGACAATCGGGCTTATAAAGATGTGAGGTTTAGGTCCTACCTGGGTTTAAGTTTGGGGTAATTATTGCCTTCTTCCATATTACGGGGATGAAGTTGCATGTGTAAGATTTATTGCATATTAGGGTTAGGTATGCAGTAATTATATATATAAGTATAATAATAATAATAATTATTATTATTATTAAATATCAATATTATTATTATTATTAGTAGTATTATTTTTATTATTAATATCATTATTATTTTTATTAATATTGCTATTGTTATTATTATTATCATTTTAATTAATATTGCGAATTTCTTTTCGCCATTTAAAAATGCACTTTACAAATTTGCAGCTAATTTTAATTGATGTTCCATTAAAAAAATTTCAGTTTCGCTTTTTTTCAGATGAAAAATTTTCAAAACTTTTGAAGTTTTGTACCGTTTGCTCATTCGAATGTTAATTATTATGTTTTTTGTGCGCCTGTTTTGATGTTTCTCATGATTTAAAATAAAATTCCCATTTCGTTTTCTATTCCTTTGATAATATATAATATATATATATATATATATATATATATATATATATATATATATATATATATATATATATATTATATATATATATATATGCATATATATATATATATTATATATATATATATATATATATATATATATATATATATATATATATATATATATATATATATATATATATATATATATATATATATATATATATATATATATATATATATATATATATATATATATATATATATATATATATATATATATATATATATTATATATATATATATATATATATATATATATATATATATATATATATATATATATATATATATATATATATATATATATATATATATATATATATATATATATATATATATATATATATATATATATATATATATATATATATATATATATATATATATATATATATCAGTGATTGAACCGGATCGAAAATTATTCGGGATCAGGATCAAGAAAACGATTTGTTTCGGGATCAGTGATTGGGATCGCGGTTTGGAATTTATTATTATTGTATTGAGTTCGGCTGTCCGAGGGCACTATTTACAATAGTAACGACTAAGTTATCTGTTTGTTGTGATGGACTGTTATTATCGCCAACCACCCGAAAGCTTCGTTGATTTGGCCCAGTAATCACCTAAAGCTGTGAACATCGAAAAACCAAAGCTGGATTGGTAACTCTGATCAGTTTTTGCAATACTGGGCTGTCTGTCAATTTGCATTTTGTTGACATTCCTAAAAAGCAAGATCTTTTAATTTCAAAACTGCATGTCTATGAGCTTCGTGGTCTCGGAAAATCTTCGAGATTTTGAAGCGCCAATCTAGAATGGTAGCGATTGAGTGTGGCTTAGATTTTTCGATCTTCACATACTACATGCGTTGATCATCCATCAAAATATACATCAACGTATTTAAGCAAATTTTGTCGAGTGATATTGACAATTCGAATCTCTGCATTTCCAATTGTTTTTTGTCGTAAAACGTGTTGATGGAAAATTACCTCGCTTATACAGCTGGTTCCTTTTTCTGCCATCATCATTGTTGTTTCGAAAAGTAAAAAGATGCAAGTTCAGTGATTCAATTAAACGCCAGTTATTCGATGTAAGTTTATAAGAATTACTCAAGGTGATGAAGTAGATGGCGTAGCTCATTTTTGGAATTTTTCCACAGTGTAGTTTGCCTGCAAATGAAAATAAGAGGCTGTTGATTTAACCCATCAAATGATTTGCGTAGAGCGTCTTTGAATCCCGCTTGTTAGAGAAATAGCTTTCGACATTTCTGCCACGTTTAAGCATTTCAACTGATGATTGCTATGATAGAACCTCCTTAGTAACAAAAATATGAAGAAACATCATAGACTATTAGCATTTAAATATATATATATATATATATATATATATATATATATATATATATATATATATATATATATATATATATATATATATATATATATATATATATATATATATATATACTTTCAAAAATTTCATAGAAGGCCAGAAGTCAAATAATAATTTACTACTTGAAATTTGAATAAAAAAAATGAAGTATAACCAAAAATTACATTATTCACTCCTACAGATTAAAAATGAAAAAAGATAATTAATTAGGATTTTTGAAATATAGAGTAGGAGTGTAGAACAGAGCAACCTTCCAAACATTGCAACTACAGAAACTGGTAAACTGACACAGATTTTTCGCTCTGTCTGAGCCTTCGTCGATACGCTGACGTCATTTCCCTTCCACTGTTGCCAGATCTAGAGTATGGAAATAGGAAATCTGTATCACGCGTGTCCAGGTGCTTGGCAATTATGCTACCAAGACAATAAAATCTGAAGTGTTGAGTGCTGGTTCTCACATATCATTCAAAATTTATGAATGTTCTGAGAATTTTTTTATCTGAATTGCAAAATCCTTTCGCTATGAACCAATTGGGATATCGGATCAGAATACAGGAGTTTTTCGAGATCCCGATCTTTTGTGATTAAAATTTTCTCATCGGGATCGGGATTGGCATTTGGATTGGAATCTGGTTCTACATATCAGTATCCAGCTGAATAGGGATCTGGATCGTGAATCTCGTACGATCATATATATATAATATATATATATATATATATATATATATATATATATATATATATATATATATATATATATTATATATATATATATATATATATATTATATATATATATATATATATATATTATATATATATATATATATATATATATATATATATATATATATATATATATATATATATATATATATATATATATATATATATATATATTATATATATATATATATAATATATATATATATATATATATATATATATATATATATATATATATATTATATATATATATATATATATATATATATCATATAATATATAATATTATATATATATATATATATATATATATTATATATATATATATATATATATATATATATATATATATATATATATATATATATATATATATGGTAAAGGTGGAGATTGTTTCTGAGTTTCGATTGTTAAAAAAAAATATCGAAAATATCGGAGAAGCCTATCGTAAACAAGAGAGTTGTCAGAGGTACGAGGTACTATTACTAGACATAGACACAATTATTATTGTTTACTTTTCTAGCAGAACCTAATTCGACTTATCATAACCTGAACTACGGAAATTGCCGTAAAAAGAGGCCTAACCTACACAAGAATTTGCCGTAAAAGAGACCTAACGTACACAAGAACGTTTGCACGACATAGTAGCCTAGGGCTAATTATAGGCAGGAAAATATCGATTATAATAAAATATCGACATAAAAAAATATCGATATAAAAATATCGAAACTCAGAAAAAACAATCTCCACCTAAGTATATATATATATATATATATATATATATATATATATATATATATATATATATATATATATATATATATATATATATATATATATATATATATATATATATATATATATATATATATATATATATATATATATATATATATATATATATATATATATATATATATATATATATATATATATATATATATAATTATCCACCAGACCAGATAGATGTTTATATTATCTGACTCCAAATCCAAGCTTCGTAAACGACGGGAATCCTAAATCAAAGTAACATCAGCCCTTAGCAAATTTTGCTGTTTGAAGCTCGCCTATTCCAATTAGATTTTTCCTTCGACACACGGGAGAGCTTCACCAGCTCTTGGAGCGAACGGATCGTTCACTCTAAACTGGTGGAGGTCTGAAGGGCAGTATTTTGTCTGCCTGGAGGGACGGCTTATGCCCTAGTTGGTGAAGTCCGATCTCAGAAACAAAACAAAATCCTTCGACACACTCTGTATATTTTGCTGCCTGAATTTTTTAATTTTTTTTAAGTGAATTAATAACTAATCATTGTTTTTATTTCTCTTTAAAATAAACCATGAATATCAAAAATATTGAAAATTCGAATAAAACAAAGTAAGAGGTTGCATTGGCTACTATTGAAACTGCAACAATTTAATATGTATGAATAATTTTAATATAGATAACATCAAAATAAATATGTCAAATTTCTTATATAGAGCAAAAGAGATTAACAAATGTACCCCATATCGAATCAAACCTAAGGTAGACTTTATGTATGATGAAATGAAAACTACTTAGCCCTAATCCTCATTTCAAAGGTCAAAGATTTTCCATCAAAGGCATTTAAAAAAGAAATTAGATATATTACTAGTAATATGCTCAACTTTAATCGTGTGGTCAAAAGGATTATATATACTCGCAAATGCTTAACTTTAATCGTACAATCAAAAGGAAACTAATTAGCCCTAGTCCTCGTTTCAAAGGAAAAAAAATTTCCATCACAGGTATGCAAAAAGAGTTCCTCAAAAAAGGATTAGGTAAACAAGCAAAAACTTAATAAAGAGATGTTCTGAAAGATGTTTAATTTAATCGTATAGGTTAAGTAACAGTTTTACAGATCTAATTAAATTTTAAATTTGTGATCAAGAGTTATCAGCAGTAATCCTAGCATGTAAGTTTGATGTTCCATTAAAAATAAATATCCTTGTTCTGGAAAATTTTTGTTTATTTTTTTTTTTTAATTTCTTTTTTTAATATCGATAATTTTAGAACAAATAAATAATTTAATCAAAGTAAAAAGTTATTTTCAGATAATACACATACACACACACACACACACACACACATATATATATTATATATATATATATATATATATATATATATAATATATATATATATATATATATATATATATATATATATATATATATATATATATATATATATATATATATATATATATATATATATATATATATATATATATATATATATTATATATATATATATATATATATATATATATATATATATATATATATATATATATATATATATATATATATATATATATATATATATATATATATATATATATATATATATATATATATGATCTAACTGCTGTCGGACTCGGACGTGTTTGAAACAGCTGGGAAAGAAGAGTAGAGAAGAGCCAGAGAGAGGATTGGTAGGGTGGTCTGCGGTCTTCTGACGAAGTGTTGAAGATCTTTTCGTCTGAAGGAAGAAAAGGATAGATTGAATGCAAGAATCCAGATTGTTATTTACAAGTAATTGACAAATTTTATTTAATCGAAGAAATTATTAAAAAATTTTATTGACTTTAACATTTGGAATTAAAATAAGTTGATTCAAAATTAATATTTAAACTATCAAGAGGAGCAACAAAATTTTCGAAATAGATCTTTTAGTAATTTTAAATCAAAATCATCTGTGGAGCAACAAAATTTTCGAAAGAGGATCTTTTAAGTAATTTTAAATCAAAATCATCCGAAGAAGAATAAAATTTTTAATTGAAACTTCTAGATAACTTCTAGTCGAAAAGGATTGGGATTTCGACGTAGTTAGAACAAATGAGGAATAATTCTTCGCCTGGTTCTAGAGGCTGGGAACCTTTTAAACCATTTTTTTTTTTTCCCAATACGACTGCAGGAATATGAAGTTTCTGCAGCCGACACCACCCTGCATCTTGCGGGATATGGTGTAGTAGTATATAATAATATATATATATATATATATATATTATATATATATATATATATATATATATATATATATATATATATATATATATATATATATATATATATATATATATATATATATATATATATATATATATATATATATATTATATATATATATATATATATATATGTGTGTGTGTGTGTGTATATTTATATTAATAGAAAAAAAAATAAACATATTTGAAGCAAAATTTCAAACAATTAATATTTATAATTAAACCTTTTAAAAACGAGTAAAAAGCCATAAAAAAAAACTCATTATATTGATTTAGAAATCCATTAAAAAAACCTTTACATAAAACTTACTTAAACGTAAATTAAATCTATTCAAGCTAAAAAAATGTTATCGGAAATTCCTCTATTGGCCAATTTTTCACTGCAAAGGTTTTAGGAGATATTATCACTTTGATTTATGAAGTTGGTTCTTGTTTTTTTGTTTTTTCTTTCAAACTTTTTTTTTTTTTTTTTTTTTGTCGTATATATATTATTTTTATATATTATATATATATATATATTATATATATTATATCTTATTATATATAATTATATATTATATTTTAATTCTTAAAAAAAAATTTTATTAAAATAAAAAAAAATCAAAATATAATATATATATATATATATATATATAATATTATTATATATATATATGAATTATATAGGCTATATATTGAATATATATATATATATATATATATATATATATATATATATATATATATATATATATTATATATATATATATATATATATATATATATATATATATATATATATATATATATATATATATATATATATATATATATATATATATATATATATATATATATATATATATATATATATATATATATATATATATATATATATATATATATATATATATATATATATATTCAGTTTCTTCAGTGCTCTGACTGCATGTCCAAATTTGTTACCTCTTATGGCCTCTATCCTTAATTTTCAACCAAAGGTGTATGTTGCATATATGTGGGAAACAATGTAGTCTGTTCTCGTATGTGAAATTTGGAATCTACTGAATTCACTACATTAAGGCTTAAAGTAATCATGGAACTGTAGATTTAAGGGCTGGGCCCAATTTTTTTTTTAAATTTTTATTATATGTTAAATTTATTTTTTCTCTCTAATTATCACGTAAGTTTATTACTTACTAAATTCCATTCCCTGAAATTAATATTTCATTTGATTTCAAAGTTCACAGCTGCTAATTTAGCTCACTAGATCCAGCTGTTGAAATCTTCAACCACTTTTCTATTCAAAGCAACCTTGAGCAGTTGATGCAACTCTCTGCCTGTATACCTGATCGTCTTGGTAATGAATCCATCATACTTGACATTTCTTAACTTTTCTATCCTTTCCCTTACATAGTTAAGATTTTTACTTCTCTAGGTTCATCCGATTTCTATTCTATCTTTGCTTCTGGTTCTGTCCCTTCCACATGAACGACTCCTGCTTTCTTCGTGGAGGCGTTTCTTACCTACATTTGTATTTCTCTAAGTTCCCATGGAGGAGTCCCTCTGAATATGCATTGCTTATAACTAGGGATGGAGTGAAGTATCGGTATCGGTATCGGTATCGGCAAGTATCGGCATATTTTCCGAAACTGTATCGGTATCGGTATCGGTATCGACCTTTTCAGTATCGGTATTGGTATCGGCAAAGTTTTTGGATAATAGTAAAGTATCGGTATCGGTATCGGTAGTAGTATCGGCAAGTATCGGCATATTTTTAGGTATCGGGTATCGGGTAATTTTTAGGTATCGGTATCGGTATCGGTATCGGTAAAAATTTTGGTATCGCTCCATCCCTACTTATAACCAAGGTGATTTTCTCAAGCATACAGGAATATATTCCAAATTTTTACCCACTACTAAACTTAGAAAGGCTTGAATTAAATCTGTTTGTTTTCTTGCTATTTGCAGCAGGAATACTTCCTTCTGGGATTAACGTCGTCTTCAAACTTTAGAAACTCATGCAATTTGTATTTTCTCTGAAAATCATGCAAACTCCATTCTCTGTAACACAGTAGTAAGCGTAATTATCTTTCTGGTTCCCTTTTCATATGTCATTTCTGGCATTTTGTGAAGAAAATGTCAATTATGACTATTCTTCTTACTCTCTCTCTCTCTCTCTCTCTCTCTCTCTCTCTCTCTCTCTCTCTCTCTCTCTCCCTCTCCCTCTCCTCTCCCTCTCCCTCTCCCTCTCTCTCTCTCTCTCTCTCTCTCTCTCTTCTGCGAGATGCTCTGAGGTAGAACTACTTATTTGACTCCTACTAAAATTTTAATTTTTCATTCAGTCTTTTGCCTCTAATTTAAATTTAGACGATTCCTGAACTGCTTTTTCTTCCTCAACCTCTTCCAACTCATCTTGAACTAATTTTTATAATTCTTCTAAAAATCTCGCTTCTGCTCCTTCAAATCTTAATTCTCAGAGCACGGAACTGATGGTATCTCTCCTGTGGTTTCTCAAAATTTGAACTTCTTAGCTTACACCCTCCCTTCATTGTTAATCTATTTTTTATCTGTTTTTCTACTTCGACCTTCCTTTCTTGCTGGAAACGTAAACTCATTCAACGTGTACTGAAAAAAGGAATGATACAACTACATTCCTATTTCTTTAACTTCCGTTCTTTTGGAAGTTTTCGAATCTATCCCTAGCAGGAAGATTTGGAAATAATTTAATTCTCATATTTCTCATATTCTCATATTTCTCATATTTCTCATATTTCTCATATTTAATTCTGCATTTCGGTAAATATTTTGCTTTATTTAAGTGTGACATATGACTTTGATTTCTAAACTTTCCACTTTTGGAATCTATTCTTCTGTATGTGGTTTTCTTACTGATTTTGTTTCCGGTAGTTCTGTTGCAGATGTTGTAGACGGTCAACTTTTATTCTTTAAATATATTACAAGTATTATTCCTCAGGGATATGTCCTATAACAAACACTTTTTCTACTTTTCATTAATGATCTTCCCTCTATTACTTCCTTACATATACATTCATATGTATTAACTCCACCCTTTATTACTCCTTCAAATTTAAAAGATCATCCTTCTCAACAGCACTTAGTTGACAAAAAGAAAGTGGCCTTTAAGCACTAACCTCTAATCTTTAATGTTTTTCAAATTGGGAAAGAGAAAACCATAATACTCTTGAATGCCTCGAAAACTCTGTTCCTACATCTCGCTATTTAATACAACTATGACATCTCCTTCAAAAATCCCCAACTTAAACTTTTATCTGTTCTTTGTATCTAAGTGTTTTATTTTTGTGATTTTCTTTGCAAGGATTACATGATTTATGTTTTTTAATAAGCTTCTATGAAGTTGGAAGTTTTAAGACTTCTTCGAAATTTCTTCACGCTACTAAAAATGTCTAAACTTTAAAGAAGCGTTGTTCATACTGTTTGGATGGGGACTCTCATATTTGATGTGGTTCCTTTCATATAGCTCTCTTTAATAATGTGTATTGTAAGGGTTTTGCCTCAAGTCTTAAACTATAACTAAATCTTTCTAGTCTCTCTCTGACAATTGAATTTTTACGTTACACTCTTACACAATCACGATTTTAATGGACACCGCTCTTCTGAACTTTCTCATACTTCCCTCATTATGAAGCGTTCGTGCAACATGTATTTCTTCACAGTCTTATCCTTTCTCTGTCCAACTTTCTAACAACCAAACGTAACAGCTATCAGTCTTGCATTTACTCTACTCTTAAAGTATGAAACACATTTCATTTTTCACTTCTTTTAATATCATTTGACTGTGGAAATTATTATTCCTCTGACCTTTGCCCATGCTCATTATATGATATATATATATATATATATATATATATATATATATATATATATATATATATATATATATATATATATATATATATATATATATATATATATATATATATATATATATATATATATATATATATATATATATATATATATATATATATATATATATATATATATATATATATATATATATATATATATATATATATATATATATATATATATATAATATATATATATATATATATATATATATATATATATATATATATATATATATATATATATATATATATATATATATATATATATATATATATATATATATATATATATATTAAAACTTTAAAAACCGCAGGTATTCAAAGCAAACTAAAATAACCCAAGTAGTAAAATAAATAAAATGGCAAAATGATTTGCCGGAGAGCGCATGTCATTTTATTCTCTGATTCTTCCTATCATTGTTTTAATCGCTCCCTTTAGAAATGGTCATATTTTTTTTTTTTTTTTTTTTTTTTTTTTTTTTTTTTTTTTTTTTTTTTTTTTTTTTTTTGAATTTTGCTTGAAAATGATTGGTTGTCTAAAAACGTTTGCCATTTTATTTATTTTTCTATATATATTAATTATTTATATATATATATATATATATATATATATATATATATATATAATAATAATAATAATAATAATAATAATAATAATAATAATAATAATAATAATAATAATAATAATAATAATAATAATAATAAAAATAAAAATAAAAATAATAATAATAATAATAATAATAATAATAATAATAATAATAATAATAATAATAATAATAATAATAATAATAATAATAATAATAATAATAAATTTTTCCATGAATTGATTGAAAACTGAATGTTTTGTGGCTTTAAAACTATATATATAATATTTATTTAAACCTGATTGTAAATATAAATAAACGCAGTAGTAATTAATTCTTAAATAAGAAAATAAAATGAGTAAAAGAAAGATAGTTTTCTAAACGCCTTCCCGAATAAAAGCTTCAACAGTATTTTAAAACTATCAGATCTAATGAAAATCATAATTTAACGTCCGAAAATTTGAAAATATAAGTAAACTTTTAATAAATTATTCCTTCAATTCTTTTATCGAAACTAATTTCTAATATAATATTTTCAAGGAATTTTAATAACTTTAACCTTTTTGAGCTTCACTAAATTTATGACGTCATGGGTATTCATTTTCAATTTTTTATTAAAATTTTTCTTTCGAAAGTTATTAAAGATGAGGCTTCCGGTCTTATTATATTGTTTTTAGGTGCTTTTTTTTATTGAGAGATACAAATTAAAGTCTTAGGGGGGGAATAAATGTAAAAAAGTAATAAAAGGAGGAATAAAATTGGAGGAATAAATTTTAAATCGTTAAAATTTTGAAGAAAATAAAGAATATAAGATAAAATTAAATTATTTTTTACTTTGCGTTTGAATATTGAAATTCGGGAAGATTTCCAATGTAATATTTTTTTTTTTTAGTTATTTTGGTTTATTTTACTATTCTTTACATAAAATCCTTTTTATTTTAAATTATTTTACTTTCTATTTTACACTGAATTTTACAGAGTAAAGAATTTTTTTTGCAGAGAGATCTTCGTTATTTCTATTCTTTATAGATTTAAAAAAAAAAAATTAAACAAAGGAATTTTAATTAAATAAAAAAATATATTTAATATTATAATTTGATGCAATTTAAAACAATTAATTTTATTAATTACCAGTGACTCTTCTCGAGAAATTTAACCGCTACCAGGACCTTTACATATTTCTTGAATCATAGGCATTTGAGAGCAGCAGATTGAGACTAGATGGTGCATAGTCAAGCAGATTCTTGCAATAAGTTCTATACTGATTTCCAAATAGGTTTGACCTGGGCTAGACATTTCCTTCGTGCTTATGAGTCCATAGTGAAATTATAACACTTGCACAAAGTTCAATTGTAACACAACACATTCCTTTTGTCCATTCTTCAAACAAAAATAAAACTTCTGTTATATAAAAGTAAACTGAATGCTGAATGTTGTAAGTTTGATCTTATGACTTAGGTCCTAGAGTTGAATTGAGCTGAATTAAGGAAAAGCTGAAAGATAATTTTCATGCATGGAGTTATAAGCTGAGAAAAATCGTTCAAAAACAGCTACCTTCAGTTGGCCAATAAAACTGATACGAGTTGAATGAAGAATAAATGGAAATGAAGACAAAAAAATCTTAGCAAAAGGAAAATAGCAGTAATTTCACGAGTTAATATTTGAATTACATATATATATATATATATATATATATATATATATATATATATATATATATATATATATATATATATATATATATATATATATATATATATATATATATATATATATATATATATATATATATATATATATATATATATATATATATATATATATATATATATATATATATATATATATATATATATATATATATATATATATATATATATATATATATATATATATATATATATATATATATATATATATATATATATATATATATATATATATATATATATATATATATATATATATATATATATATATATATATATATATATATATATATATATATATATATATATATATATATATATATATATATATATATATATATATATATATATATATATATATATATATATATATATATATATATATATATATATCGAATTTCTATATATTCCTTTTTTGAAGAATCTTCTAACATTTAAACTTGAAAAAAATATAAATAAATAAATAAATAAAATAGAAGAGAAAAAAAAACAAAAAAAAAAACGAACAAGCAAACAAAGAAAGACTGACTTTAAAACAAACAAATAAATTAGACTTAAATTTTCGATAAAATGTTTTAGCTTCAATAGATTTAATTTACTTTTTAGTAAGTGTACTTAATTAAACCTTTTTTAATGGATTTCTAAAACATTAAAATGATTTCTAATTGTTTTTTTACAAGTTTTTAATAAATTTTTAATTATAATAATTCAATCTTGAGGTTATTTTTTTTAAATGTATTTTTTATTTCATTTCTTATAATTTTATGCAAAAAACAAGCAAAACACACACACACACGAAACATCGTATATATATAGTATATATATATTATACTATATATATAT
>SEYY01014283.1:0-10000 GCA_009176605.1 Armadillidium nasatum | reverse complement strand
CTAATGTGTTTATGTGTTCTTTAAATGTCAGCTTGTTGTCTACTATGACTCCCAGGATTTTAGCGGTATTTGACAGGGTTAGCTCAATATCTTTTAGATTGATTTTAAAATGATTTCCAACGTTTTTATTGCTTATTATAATGTATGAGGTTTTTTGTATGTTTAATGATAGTTTATTTGCGTCTTCCCATTTCATGATGTTTATTAAAGAGGTTTCAACTCTTTTTGATAATGTTCCGGGGTTCTTGTCATTGATCAATATAGATATATCATCTGCGAACGATACTGAGAAAGAGTTGTGTGAGTTTATTAAGTCGTTTGTATATATTGAAAACAGAAGTGGTGCAAGTATGGATCCCTGTGGAACGCCAGTTTTTATTTGTTGCGTGTTAGAAAGTATATCATCTAGCTTTACGTATTGTTGTCTACCTTTGAGGTAGGTTTCAAACCACTGCAAGTTTAGGCCATCGAAACTCAATCTTTTAGTTTTGTTAATAAGATATCGTGGTCTATAGTGTCAAACGCTTTGGTGAAGTCTAGTAGCAGAAGGGTGGAGGAGTCTTTATTTTCTAAATTTTTGTAAAGTTTTTCGGTCAGACAGATAAGTGCGTCCGAGGTTGAACGGCCTTTTCTGAAGCCGAACTGGAAATCGCTAAGTAGTGAATTTGAATTGAGATATTCAGTCAGCAGCCCAAATATTATTTTTCCGAATATTTTGCTAATCGTGTGAGTAATGGAAATTGGTCTAAAGTTTTTATGGAGGGAGGGATCATCTTTCTTAAAAATGGGAGTCACGCGGGTAATAATAAGGGATGAATGAAAAAAAATAAAAATTATAATAGTAATTGGTAATAGTAATTTTATTAAATTATATAGTAATAATAGTAATGGATGAAAAATGAATGTAGCGTCTTAAAATAGTTATATTATAATAGATAAAAAACAGCATTATGTTAAAATTACTTAATGTAAAAGTTCAAAATATCAATCTTTATTCTAATTATCAACGTTTTAATATTGCCCTGGCCATTATCAAGATCACTGCTATAGAAAATAGAAAAATCAATAAATATGATAATGATTACAAAGAAAAAGCAACAATAGCAAAAACAGTAATAAATTACATGAAATATACTATTAAACAAATATAAACTATAGCATCAAAGGTCACATTAAAACCAGGCAATACATCTATAATAGATGAAAGACTATAGAGAGCACAAACCAAGGAATACCTTAAAAAATAACAAAAATTAGTTGGTTCTAGGGAGAAGAGGAACTGATATGCAGGTATATATGAAAAGTCGATGCATATATACGCGAAACAAGATGCAGGAATCTCTCATGGGTTCGATGATATGATACATCTAAAATAAGTTATGAGATGATGAAGTGAGGGGTACTTTTATAATTAAGTGACGTTAAAAGAATAGTGAAACCTTGAATAGGCAAACTTAATTCTGAATAATATGCAGAGGACATGTTGAAAGATTATGATTAATTTGTGGTTTATGTTTGAATATGTATAATTATTCTAAAATCAGGAGAAATAACGGTTCTGGATGTGTATCGAGAATGGAAAAATGTTTGGGGAGAGAAAGAATGTGACAAGAGAGAGAATGAGAACTTATTTAGAAAAGTAAGGAGAAGATAAAGGAAACATCTTGGTGCTCGCAGATGCGAGTTCTGAGAAGCCTTGTAGAAGTGTCAATATAGATAGCCTTTATTACATAAAGGACATGAAAATTAAAATACTATTGAGACTGTTAGTAGGGAAGAAAAAGGTGGTTGGTTTATAGTGGAAAAACGAAGAAATTTTGAAGGATGTGTGTGTAAATTCAAAATCTATATGGAAAATGTTGTGGAAGATATTTACAAAGGCTTTGTGTCATAGTTAAAGTGGAAGAATTGAGAAACGAAAAGGAAAAGAACATCGTCTTTTGGAACTGTTGACAATGGAATAACAGTATGATATTTGAGATTCAAAAACTGGAAGATATATTGCGAAACTAGAGTTGGTGTAAATAGGTCATTTTTTCTAATTTAAAAGTAAAATAACTTTTATAGTAAAGTGAATTCATGATGTAGAGATAAGTAGGATGAGGTAATGCCAAACGTTCTATGTAAGAAAGCTGAAATAGTGTTAGTCTTACGAATCAAAGGGAAAGAGATGTAGATGCTAATGATGGATGGTGGAAACTCTGGTTTCCGATATACAGGGGTATTGGAAAAATGAGGAGTACTGGTGATTACGAATTTCCAAAAAAGGAAGCGAATTAATATTAACCAAAATTTCTTTACAACTCACTATAGATCTTCCTTCCTCACAGTCTCAATAGTAAATAAATTTTCATGTCCTTTATGTAATAAAGAATATCCATATTGACTCAACTACTAGGCTACTCAGAACTCGCATCTGCGAGCACCAAGACATATCTTTTTGCACAGCCCTTCTTTTATCTTCTACATTTTCAAACATACGTTCTCATGTTAGAATAAGATTTCCTACGATTAATCACTAGCAAAAATTATATATATATATATATATATATATATATATATATATATATATATATATATATATATATATATATATATGAAAGGGGAAAGACGTAGTGCCGTCCAAAACGATGCACGTACTCCCCATTGGACATAAACCGCGGAGTGATAGGATGGGCTTTACCATTCCGTTTCACTTCGTTGCTCTTTGGTTCGTTTCTTCTCTCGTTTCACCTTCTCAGACGGTCTCTAGTGTACCTTCGCCTAATACTGGAGTGTCTAAGCTCCCACTACCTCTCCACCCCATTTCTTCACATGTTCCTACAAATTTACAAGCGCTTACTCTTACTTTACCTTTATGAAACAAAACAAAATGGCGAAACTCAAAGCTGCCTCGGAGATGCTTCGACGGGTGGCATCCAAAGAATGCCCTTCATCCACCCTTTACCCCATCATCACTTGGGAACTGGGGGCCTACGATGATGGGAATGATGCCACCATGACCTGGCGTCCGGCTTGCCCCGGTGCACAGTCATCTTCTATCACTAATTTCGTTAATATTCCCGGTCGTTTTTCTAATATCCCCATTGTCGAACACCATCTCTCTTCTTCTAAACCTTATCTCTTGTTTCTAACCTAAGCTCAGGTGCTTGAGTGTGCTGACAGCAAACCTTATTCTGTTATTTCCTACTGTCTCTATCCTCAATATTCTGCCAAAAGCGATTGTTGCGTATATGTGCTCAAAAATGTAATTTGCTCTCGTGTCTCTAATTTGGAGTCTCCTGAATTTTCTACTTTATGGCTTAAGTTCTCTTGCAATTCTGCTACGAAATTTATTTGTTCTGTTTATTTATCTCCTAATTCTACTGACTATTCAAAATTATTCGAATATTTAAACTCCAAAATAGAGCACATTCTGTCTTCTTCTCTTTTCTCCAAAATCATCGTTTTAGCTGATATCAATGTTCACCACCGCCAATGGCTTTCATCTAGTTCTCATGATCCAGCCGGTGAACTCGCTTACAACTTTTCTATCCAGAACAACCTTGAGCAGGTGGTGCATCTTCCTACCGGTATCTCTGACTGCCTTGGTGATGAGCCCAACATACTTGATCTTTTCCTTACTTTTTATCCTTCTCCTTTTACTGTTAAACTCTTTCCTCCTCTGGGTTCATCCGATAACCTTCTTATCTCCGCATCATGTTCTGTCTCTTCAAGTCTTCTGCAAGAACAGCCCCCGCCTTCAGCGAGGAGAAGTTTTGGCACTTCGGTGCTGCTAACTCGTCTGACTTGCTGTTGTACTTCTCTTATTTCCCAAGAAATGATTATTGCTTTCGTGGGAGGGTTCCCTCGGAGAGTGCAGAGCGTATAACCGAGGTGTTACTCTCTGTCATGAAGGCGTACATTCCTTATTCTTTACCTTCTACTAAACATAACAAACCTTGGTTTAACTATACTTGTTCTCACGCTATCCGACATAGGGATGCTGTCTTCAGAGATTACCGTCGTCTTCAAACTCCAGAAACTTATTTAATTTATATTTTATTCCGGAATCCGGCAAAATCTATTCTTCGAGATACCAAAAACTCTTTCCTCCGCCGCAAATGCAATAATCTTTCTGCCTCCTTTTCCTCTAGCCCAGTCTAACATTTTGCAAAAATTGTCAACTCTAACTTCCTTCTTCCTCCTTTCCTCTTCTAGTTTCTTCTGATGGCACAACTGCCATTTTACCTTCTACTAAAGCTGTACTCTTCGCTCATACTTTTGCCTCTAACTCTACCTTAGACGATTCCGTAGCTATTCCTCCCCCTTCAACCCCTTCAACTCATTTATGCCTAACATTTTAATTTCTTTTAAAGATGTCATTTCTGCTCTCTTTGAGCTTAACACTAAGAAGGCGTATGCTCCCGATGGTATTCGTCCTGAGATTTTCAAAACTTGTGCTTTCGAGCTTGCACCCTGCCTTGGTAAACTATTTCGACTTTGCCTTTTTACTTCGACCTTTCCTTCTTGATGCAAACGTGCGCTCATTCAACCTGTGCCGAAGAAAGGGGACCCATCTCAGCCCTCAAACTACAGTACTATTTCTTTAATCTCCGTTCTTTTTAAAGTTTTCGTTTCTATCTTTAACTGGAAAATTTGGAAACACCTTAATTCTTCTAATCTTATCTCTGATCGCCAGTATTGCTTTCGTAAAGAACGTTCTACTGGTGATCTTCTTTCCCTATTTTCTGACTCTTGGTCCTCTGCTCTTCGGGGTTTCGGTGAATCTTTCTCTGTAGCGCTAGACATATCGAAAGCTTTCGATAGAATCTGGCACAAAGCTTTGATTTCCAAACTTTCCTCTTTCGGAAACTATCCTTCTCTCTGTGACCTTCTTTCTAATTTCCTTTCCTGTCGTTCTATTGCAGCTTTTGTAGACAGCCACCGTTCTTCCTATAAATCTAAAAATAGTGGTGTTCTACAAGGATCTGTCCTATCTCCAACTCTTTTTCTCCTTTTCATCAATGGCCTTCTCTTTATTACTTCGTCTCCTATACACTCCTATGCAGATTACTCCACCCTTCATTACTCCTTTCAATTTGAAAGACGTCCCTCCCAACAGCAGTTGTTAGTTTCAAGAAGGATGGCCTTGGAGCAACTGACCTCTGATCTTTCTCGTATTTCAAATTGGGGCAGAGAAAACATGATCGTTTTCAATGCTCAAAAACTCAATTTCTCCATCTTTCTTCTCAACACAATCTTCCACACAATTATGATATCTTCTTCGAAAATACTCAACTCAAACTTTCATCTGTCCTCAATATTCTCGGTGTTTCTTTTCTTCGTAATCTTTCTTGTAAAGATCACATTATTTTTCTATCTAAACAAGCACCAAAGAGGTTGGGTCATAGTATAAGTATTACTTAGTAGGATTAATAAATGTTATAATTTTCTGATTGACAGTGATGCACTTTTTGTGTATGCCTATTTTTTTTTTTTAATAAACACCCTCATGAAGCAAATTGTATTTCTTTTAACCATTTAAAATCTAATTAAATCTTTTTTGTAGAAATAACATGTAAAATAATGCTTATTATTCAAAAAAAATATTAATTATTTTTTTACGTCATTAGGTAGCCCGACTCCAATAACAGATAGTTTTTGTTTTCATGACCAATCACAAAGCAGGTTTCTTTGCCATTTTAAATAAATAAAAAACGGCAACGACAGTGTTGCCAAATTTAATAACTTTGTACCAGATTATAAGTTCCGAATTTCCCATTTTCGATATATATACCGTATATATATATATATATATATATATATATATATATATATATATATATATATATATATTATATATATATATATATATATATATATATATATATATATATTTAAAAATAGTAATAATTAATAAGAGGCAATAGGTTTTATGACGTCATCTATACGTCATATGTATCAGTGATGAAAATAATACTTTTGGCATCAAAGTAGGCGGAGCTAAAGCTACAACATTTTTCAAGGTCATGAAACTCTGCAAACAAATTTCCCATATCTTTGTCTTACTAAGTAATACTTATACTATGGTTGGGTGTTCTGAGGTGCCTTCATAG
This sequence comes from Armadillidium nasatum, assembly GCA_009176605.1. Taxonomy (NCBI): domain Eukaryota; kingdom Metazoa; phylum Arthropoda; class Malacostraca; order Isopoda; family Armadillidiidae; genus Armadillidium; species Armadillidium nasatum. Next base: position 3,902 of record SEYY01014283.1, on the reverse strand, counting down.
TTTTTTGCGCCACGCCAGTTGCTTGGAGTACGCCTTTAACATTTGGGGTAATTCCACATATACTGCTATTCTCGAAAAGTTAGAATCTAGGGCTTTTCGTTCATCAATTCTCCTTCTCGTACTAACTCTCTCCAGTCTCTTTCTTCCCGTCGAATTGTTGCATCACTTTCTCTGTACTATCGCTATTACAACGGACATTGAACTTCGGAACTCCCACGTCGCATACCTCCTCCATTGGGAAGATCTCGTGCGACACGACTTTCTACATAGTCTCATCCTTTCTCCATCCAACTCTCCTACCCCAGACTTAACCGCTTTACTCAATCTTACATGTACCTTACTGGTATCTACTTGCACGCTTTAAACGCCTTGTACCGAAAAGCGAAAAAATTCCAAATGTTCCCCAACGCTGGTGGAATTTGTTAGGCCATCTAACCCATTAGAGCTTTCTCCATCCTGTTTCATGTAAAATTCATCGACTTTTCATATATACCTGTATATCAGTTCCTCTTCTCCCTACAACCAACTAATTTTTGTTACTTTTTAAAGTTTTCAATGCCTTGTGCTTTCTATAGTCTTTCATCTATTATTATAGGAGTATTTCCTAATTTTTTGTGACCTTTGATGCTTTAGTTTCTATTTGTTTTACAGTACATTTTATGTTATTTAATTGTTGTTTTGCTGATGTTGCTCTTTCATTCCAATGGTTATCATATTTGTTAATTTTTCTATCTATCTCAATGATTTTGATAATTGTCATAACAAGGTTAAAACATTGATAATTAGTTAATGAGTAATATTGATATTTTAAGCTTTATATTTGATAATTTTAACACAATGCTGTTTTTGATCTATGATAACATAACTATTTTTAAGATGCTACGTTCATTTTGTCTATCCATTTTATAATATTATATATATATATATATATATATATATATATATATATATATATATATATATATATATATATATATATATATATATATATATATATATATATATATAAAAAAGAGAATTAAAATAATAATTTCGTAATTGCTTGAAGAACTTTCACATATGTATATTCATTTGCTTGTTTGAACATGACCGACTCCGAGTTTCTGCCGTAATTTGTTTGATAAAATTTTTATTTGTAATGATATCGTTGATAATATTATCCCTGTTTGAAAATATATCATTAAAATATGAATAAGAACATAAATATTATTGAAATACACTAAATATTAAAAACAGTACCTGCAGACAGGGATGGGCAAAATCACTAAATTTAGTGATTTTGAAAATCAAAATCAAAATCACCACAAAACAGTGATTTTAAAATCAAAATCCTCCAAAGACGGTGATTTGGAAAATCAAAATCAAAATCACCTTTAAAATCAAAATCACTTTCAAAATCACTTCCAAAATCACTTTCAGAAAATATTATAGTGCACTGCAACATTTTTATAGAAGAAGAAGCAACAGTAATAGTAGTAATCAGAAGTAGTAGAATAGTAGTAGTATAATATAAAAATATATTAGTAATAGAAATAATAATAATAATAATAATAATAATAATAATAATAATAATAATAATAATAATAATAATAATAATAATAATAATAATAATAATAATAATAATGACAATAATAATATATTTAATAATATTAAAATTTTTTAATAATAATAATAATAATAATAATAATAATAATAATAATAATAATAATAATAATAATAATAATAATAATAATAATAATAATAATAATAATAATAATAATAATAATAATAATAATAATAATAATAATAATAATAATAATAATAATAATAATAATAATAATAATAATAATAATAATAACCCTTTCAATAAATTTAAAAAATTTTTTTTAAAATTATTTTTTGCCATATATATATATATATATATATATATATATATATATATATATATATATATATATATATATATATATATATATATATATATATATGAAAAAAAAACATTAATATTTTTGCCCGTCCTAGAAAATCGTTTGCGTCTCCTCAAAGTTTGTTCTGGGTACGGGTCTGATTTTGTTTCTAATAGATAAGGAGTGTTGAAAGTGATACTCATGATCTGACAGAAAGATATAAAATTACAGATCATCAAGGAAACGAGAGTTAAGGACAGTTTCAAAGATTTTAGACAGAATACAAGTGAGGGCAATAGGGTGATAGTTTGGAAGGATTAGATCTTCTACCTTTTTTTGGGATCGACTGAACAAATGCGTGCTTTCAGCAAAGAGAAAAAGTATTAGTATTAAGGGGAAGAGAGTAGAATAGATCGAAAACATGCGCTAACTCAGGCTCACACTTCCTTTCTATTCTACCTTCTTATCTCCGTGTCTTGTTCTGTCTCTTCAAGTCTTCCGCAAGAACGGCCCCTGCCTTCGGCGAGAAGACGTTTGTGGCAATTCGGTGCTGCTAACTGGTCTGACTTGCGGTTGTACTTCTCTGATTTCCCATAGAATAATTATTGCTTTCGTGGGAGGGGTCCCTCGGAGTGTGCTGAGCGCATAACCGAGGAGATTCTCTCTGGCATGGAAGCGTACATTCCATTTTCTTTCCCTTCTACTAAACCTAAAAAAACTTGGTTTAACTCTACTTGTTCTCACGCTAAGCGTCGTAGGGATGCTCAATTCAGGGATTACCATCGTCTTCAAACTCCTGAAACCCATTCAATTTATATTTCATCTATTCTTCGAGATACTAAAAACTCTTTTCTCCGCCGCAAATGCAATAATCTTTCTGGCTCTTCTTCCTCTCGACTTTTCTGGCATTTTGCAAAAAATGTTAACTCTAACTTTGCTTCTTCCTCTTTCCCTCCTCTAGTCTCTTCTGATGGCACAACTGCCATTTTACCTTCTACTAAAGTTGAACTCTTCGCTCATACTTTTGCCTCAAACTCTACCTTAGGCGATTCCGGAGCTATTCCTGCTCCTTCAACTCCCTCCAACTCATTTATGCCTAACATTGCAATTTCTTTTAAAGATGTCATTTCTGCTCTCTCTGAGCTTATCATTAAGAAGGCGTATGGTCCTGATGGTATTCCTCCTGCGGTTCTCAAAACTTGTTTCCGAGCTTGCACCCTGCCTCGGTAAACTATTTCGTCTTTGCTTTTCTACTTTGACTTTCCTTTCTTGCTGGAAACGTGCGCTCATTCAGCCTGTGCCGAAGTAGGGGGATCACTCTCAGCCCTCTAACTATCGTCCTATTTCTTTAACCTCCGTTCTCTCTGAAGTTTTCAAATCTATCCTTAACAGGAAGATTTGGAAACATCTCAATTCTTCTAAACTTATCACTGATCGCCAGTATTGCTTTCGTAAAGAACGTTCTTCTGGAGATCCTCTTTCCCTACTTTCTGACTCTTGGTCCTCCGCTCTTCGGGGTTTCGGTGAATATTTCGCTGTGGGGCTAGACATATCGAAAGTTTTCGATAGAGTCTGCCACAAAGCTTTGATTTCCAAACTTCCCTCTTTCGGAATCTATCCTTCTCTCTGTGACCTTCTCTCTAATTTCCTTTAAGTCGTTCTATAGCAGCTGTTGTAGACGGCCACCGTTCTTCCTATAAATCTAGAAATTGTGGTGTTCCTCAAGGATCTGTCCTTTCTCCAACTCTTTTTCTAATTTTTATCAATGACCTTCTCTCTATTACTTCGTCTCCTATACACTCCTATGCCGATAACTCTACCCTACATTACTCCTTTTAATTTGAAAGACTTCTCTCCAACAGCAGTTGATAGATTCAAGAAGGATGGCCTTGGAGCAACTCATCTCTGATCTTTCTCGTATTTCAAGTTAGAGCAGAGAAAACATGGTCATTTTCAATGCCTCAAAAACTCAATTCCTCCATCTTTCTACTCGACACAATCTTCCACACAACTATG
>SEYY01014281.1:20000-24838 GCA_009176605.1 Armadillidium nasatum | reverse complement strand
TAAATTGCCTCTGTGAGGGACCAAAAATTTGTTTACAAAATGAAGCAAAAAAATTTTAATAAGCTTAAAAAAGAATAAAAATAACTTAAAATTATACAATAAACCTAAAGTGAAACAAATTTATGGCAAATAATTACCTTATTCTTAGCTCGTGAATAAACTACAAGATAACAAAATAATAAATACAGGAAAAGAGAGACAATTATGGGCGTAGGAGCAATAAAGTAATAGTTGGTTGACAGCTAAATGTCAAAAGTTAAATGGTTGTAAAATGGAAAGTATCATGCATAAACCACACGTTGTGGCTCAACTGAAGTGGTACATCATCAAGCAAGGTACGGAGCTCATGTTTGGAAAAGTTTAAGTATTAAAATGATATTTAATTGTTTTGAAGATATATTAATGTTATTTAGGATGACCGTTTTAAATTCAAGTGATTCAAGGATAAATAGAAAAAGAAATTGAGATGTGGATGATAAAGTCTTAATATATATATATATATATATATTATATAATATATATATATATATATATATATATATATATTATATATATATATATATATATATATATATATATATATATATATATATATATATATATAAAAAGGGATGAGCTGGAAAAAGAGTTCCCTCACAGGAGAAGGTCCTTTAGGGACAGAGGACAAATAATCCAATAGTTGGTACACATATGCTCATATGATCGGGATCTGAGGAGTTGTGTAGTGGAACCTTTTTATGTGCCTTGCTCACGGCAAAACACGAGTATTTATAGACCCTTTCAGTTCTGAGCAACGCAGGGAGCTGATCTTTATTAATTAATTAAATACGGAAAAGATATCAATTCTGAGGGAGTTAGCTAAAACGAGATTAAAACGGTGTGAAGAAAATCTGTTGAAAATTTGTTCCATATATCTACAGGTAAGAGGGTAAACAAATTAAACACAAGGAAACTTCAATTATACCGACGTTTTAGAGATTGTTTAAAAATTTGCAAATGTAATTTTAATTTTTTTTCAGTTTGCCACCGCTCACTTGTCGAGCCCTTTACAGTTTTTTTTTTTATAATTCTCCTCAATATTTATCAACCTTAAATTCAAAATCTTTATATAGACGAAATCTGAACTTATTTCATACGCCCTATTAATTAAGGTAAAAACGGTAATTTGTTTGAATTTGAAGGGTGCAAAACTATAAAAGTTCTAATCTTAAAGAGGAAAGGTTGTCTTTCGCTAGACATGGTCGAAAACTTATTGAAACTCCTTTTGATCAAAACATCAAGAAATTGTAAAGTGACAGATCTCTCAAATTCTATAGAAAAAATTTAATATTAGAGTAAAGGGAATCAAGTAGATTCTTAATACGTATTAAAATGGATATTAAATAATTTATTGATTAATTTAGACCGAACATGCCGAAAGATTTTCTATATAAATAAATGTTCATAAAATTTTTCCTCTGCGCTTTATTAGATATATTATAATATAATAATAATATATATATATATATATATATATATATATATATATATATATATATATATATATATATATATATAAATATATATATATATATATATATATATATATATATATATATATTTAATATATATATATATATATATATATATTATATATATATTATATATATATATATATATATATATATATATATATATATATATATATATATATATATATATATATATATAAAATAATAAAAAAAAGATCAGCTAAAGATAATACCATAAAATTATGTAACATTTGAATGTTCAAATTGTTTCGTTTAAACGGGGAAAAGGGAAATGAAGTTTTAATGAAAAATATCTTTATTATTTTTTTTAAAATTAAAAGCGTTGGAAGACGCATACAATAAAACTTAATTTATTTCGTGTTTCTTCATTGTTGATAAAGTTATAAAATATTAAAGATAAAATTAATTTGCAAAACTTTGTTCTTTTGCTTGATCTATATGTAATAAACTTTTGGGGCTCAAAGGAAACGGAGTGTTTTCCCCTAGCAGCCCCTTTTCAGAGAACTGGACATTATTATTATTGTTATTATTATTATTATTATTACCTATTATTTTTATTACTGTATTTAACAGTATAGAACCTTTTTGTATGTAATAGTTCAAACTTTAAATGTACTTTTTTCTGAAATAAACTGTTGAATGAATTGAAATTATACCTCTCTCTCTCTCTCTCTCCATCTCTCTCTCTCTCTCTCCTCTCTAATATATATATATATATATATATATATATATATATATATATATATATATATATATATATATATATATATAATATATATATGGGTGGACATGGTCATGGGCCATTGAAATTCTGCAGAGTTGTTAAAGCTTCAAAATAGCAGCATCAAATTGCAATGGCGAAATTATAAAAGAGAGTGACGAACATTTCGAGGGTTATGGTGAGGATCTGGAGAGTAAGTAAAAGTGAAAGAGTTGATAAGGCGAAAGGCTTTAGACTTCACCATTTCAAGGAGAGATATGTGCTTAAAGCCACTCTAGATGTATGAAACATATTCCAAACAGGAGCTAACAATATTAATTAAATAGAGAGTAAGCAGCTGAAGAGGTTTAGGGATATTTTGAAGACGTCTCAGATTATTCAACCTTGAAGAAAGAAACTTGTCTCGTACGATATGTAATGTAATATTAGAAAAAAAATATTGCAAGTATAAAGAAACATTAAAAATATTAAAAGGGATTACGAAAGTTTGAGTTACTTGCTCGAAGAAGTGGTACAAAAGGTTATGCAGAGTAGAAAGGTGAAAGAACGTTTGTTTATTAAGACATTGAAAACTACCATGTTCTCCCTGTTTCAATTACGGATTCGGGAAGCATCAAAGTTGCTTTGAAGCTTTTTATATCTGATCTTTCTTGTATCACCGGTTGTGGCAAAGGAAATTTGTTTGTTTCAATGCCTTGAAAATCCATTTCCTTCATCTATATACATCTCTTAATCTTCCTCATAATTGTATCTTTTTGAAAAACATATAGCTTATGCCTTCTGTTCTTACATTCCTGGGATTTACTATTTTTATAGTCTTTCTTTAATGTATGACATTGTCTGTAACACTAAATAGGTTTCTAAAAAATTGAGTGTTTTGAGGTTCTTTCAAAACTACTCATCACTCAAGCTATTTGTTTGAATTGTTTCATCAAACCCATCGTGGAGTATTCATCTTACGTCTGGGGCGGTTTCATATACACTTCCCTCCTTGATAAGGAGGAGTCTAGAGCTTTTCAACTTATCAACTCTTCTGCTCTATTAACTCATTCCAATCCATTCATGATCATCGGACTGTCGCATCATCCTCTAAAATTGTAGAAAAATGTATTCTTTTTTGTTTATTATCCACACTTCGATCGTGTTCAACACAAGCGTTGTGTTATTCGTGCAAGTTTTATTTACATTCTTCTCAACTTTTAAAATATAAATATTCTAACAAAATTAAAAAAAGAAAATGAATCAGGAGCTGGAGCTGAACATTGACATTGACATTGATATATATATATATATTATATTATATATAAATATATATATATATATATATATCATTATTATACTATATATATATATATATATATATATATATATATATATATATATATATATATATAATATATATATATATAATATATATATACTATATATATATATATATATATATATATATATATATATATATTATATATATATATATATATATATATATATATATATATATATATTATATATATATATATATATATATATATATATATATATTATATATATATATATATATATATATATATATATATATATATATATATATATATATATAGTATATATATATATATATATATATAATATATATATATATATATATATATATATATATATATATATATATATATATATATATATATATATATATATATATATATATATATATATATATATATATATATATATATATATATATATATATATATATATATATATATACTATATATATATATATATATTATATATATATATATATATATATATATATATATATATATATATATATATATATATATATATATATATATATATATATATATATTATATATATATATATATATATATATATATATATATATATATATATATATATATATATATATATATATATTTATATATATATATATATATATATATATATATATATATATATATATATATATATATATATATATAATAATACGTTATGAAAACATCTAGTTTGTTAGATTCGACTACAATACGATCATGAATAAATGTAAGGATAAGTATTATCTGTTAAGTTACATTATTTAAATACAGTTGAAAGGTACGTATGAATATGCATTACACTGCATACACATTTCCGAACTCCTAAATAAATATCTAAGTGAAGTTTAAAATCCGATGATAAAGGATTTTTTTTTTCTTTTTTTTTTTTTTTGCAACTTTTGAATTATATAGTTGAAATAGTACAAGCTTATCCAGAATTACACAAGGAAGTTTCAAAAAATCTTTTTGTTTCTAATAATAAGTAAGAATTCTTATTTAAAAAAAAAAATCCAGTTTTTTTTTTTTTTTTTTTTTTTTTTTTTAACTTATTCTACTTCTTTTTCATTACGAATAATTTATATTCAGTCACCTTCCCTCTTAATTACATTTCTTGACAAACCATTTTAAATTTATGACAAAGTTATTCTTAGTCAGGTTTCAGACTTACGAACATCGAATACTTTAAAAAATTTATGTTTTAGACTATGATAAAATTAGACTTAATAATTACTGTATTTCAATTTTATTTC